>WEKW01005445.1:313715-340330 GCA_013389905.1 Sula dactylatra
GATGCGACCCAAACCCGGCAGCCTGGGTATGTTCAAATCCAGCTGGCCCCTCCTCCTCCTCCCCCGGCACCCCAAACCGGGGGCAGCAGCGCACCCCGCTCTGGAATTAAACCCGGGATCCCGGTTTCCCGGCAGCGCCGTGACTTTCTCTGCCTGCGGCTCTGTCTTATTGCTGCCCGGGAATATCTTTTGTGTTGCTTTTCCGCACCTTCCGTCCTTCCCGAGCGCGCCTGAGTTGTTTTTTCTCACCCCCGTGTCGGGGAAACGTGCGATCGTGACCGCCCCGCCCGCCGCTCCCGCTGCTCCGGCGGGCTCCGGTCCCGCTCCCCGCCTCGCTCACCCCCCGCTTCTCCATCTTCTCCATCTCCGCCCGGCCCCCTGCTCTCCTCTGCCGGCGGCCTCCTCCTCCTCCTCCTCCTCCTCCCGTTCCTGGCCGAACCCCCCTCCTCCCGCCCGCAGCCTGCATCCCCCAAATGCTCTCCGGGGCTCGGTGGACCGGGAGAGAGGAGGCGACCCGGGCATCCATCCGCCGCGGGCTGCTGCATCCAGGACACGGTCATTTCCCTACCGATCTTCCCCGCCTCGTGGGGAGAGAGAAGAAACGGGTATATTGGCATTTACACTGCCCAGCCCCCTTCCACCGAGCTGGAGGCGGCACTGGCCGGGGAGGGCAGGGATGGGGGATGCGGCAGAGCCGGCAGAGCTACCCTGCTTTGAGGGGTTTCCGACGGTCAGTGATGCTCTGCCCTCCTCTGAGGAGTTCCCGCCGGTCGGCGATGCTAGCAACCTTCCACTCATGCTGTGGGCGATCTAATGAAACGGTTAATTCACTGAAATGCCTCAGGGCTTATAAGGATTTTAACCTGAAGCCTATCTTTAGCACGGTATCAGCAAGAAAGTACTCAAGGAGCCTTATTTAGCTTTAAGCTTAATCTACGCTTTCAAGTTTTGCCCGCGTTGTTGCGTTAGTTAATACTTCGGAAAAAAAATCACGCGCACCCTAAAAGATGCGAGCTCTGTCAGCAAAACCTCCCGTAAAGATGCAGTTGTACCTGATAAAAACCGGCTTAGAGCTTTGCTGCAATCACACTCCCGCCCCATGTGAAGCTGTTTTTCCCACTAGAGGGCTGGCTAGCACAACTCTCCTCACGCACACGCTGCCACCTCTTTTTAAGCTCTTCTTTTACTCCTTGAAAATGTCATACCGATTCTACACCACGCTGCTGTCCGTTAGCCTTTAGCTCTTTACCACACTCCTATCACTTCATTGGGAGAACTGTACCCCTCTGGTCCCTTCCGCTGGAGTAGTCTAACTGCGTCACTAATCGGATTTTGGCTGGCACAGGTGTTGGTTAGCCATGTGCTCCTTCCACACCACCTTGCCTTGACATCACTGCTTTGGTAAAAACTTCCTAATTTAAGCCAGAGTTGTGCTATGTCATGATTTTACCATGCCGATTGTAATGGATAACAATTTGTAGTTTCCCCCATGTCAGAACAGGCTTCCCAGGCGATTGATAATCAGATCAAAACATACCCAAGTCTGGCTTTAGGCAAAAGGTGGGCAGCTGCCCAGGGAGGTGGGTGGCGAGGAGCTCCCGGCTGCCTGCACGGGAAGAGGTGTCGCTGCTGGAGGCGCTGAGCCCTGCTACCTCCTGACAACCCCACGGCTAGGGCTGGTCGGGGTACAACTGGGGTAGGAGCCCTCTCGGCCCAGCCATGTCAGGAGTCATGCCCGTCCCCCCCGTCCCCCCCCCCACTTAAGAGATGTGCTTATCTGGATGCCATCTCTTTCCTTGCAGCTCAGGATGGGTAGGAAGGCGTCTAGTCTGCTGGGAAGGGAAGAAGAGGAGATGGAGGGAGCAGGTGCCCATGCTGCGTGGAGGTGGTGGCTGATAGCTGTGTGGGATGAAGGCCCTTACTGCAAGGCAGGGTATGGGGAAGGAGCACTGGGGAAGCAGACTTGCACCACAAATTTCTGGAGCTCAGCTGGCCACCTTCCACCATCCAAATTCAGCTCCCTGAAACTTTCACTGACCCCTCCAAAATGTATTCCCTGCGGCTAAATACAGAGCGGTTCCGTTGCCGAGAACCCTGGAACTGGCTCTGCACCACCACACTCAATGATATATATGTGTTCAGATTAAATTTCAAACAAAACAGAAATCCAGCACCGTCCCAGTAGGCAGAAACTGGAGAAGGGAAAGCTCCAAAGCCAATAAATAATATTTTGGGTTTAAAATATGCACTCATCCCATGCTCTGGACACGTTTAGAAATGCTACAGTATGCAGCCACCTAAAATAAAAGTCTGCGCGTTCTCCCACCTACCACTCACCCAAGCGATCCTGGGAGAAGTTTGGTCCCCTGTGGGAAGGCTTAGGGACACAGGACCGTGACACGCTGCCTGAACTGATGGCTGCTGTGCTGAAGTTGAGCTCCTCATAGCTGGGGTGCACTTTGACATGACACGTGCCTAACAGCAAAACAGGTCCTGCCCCCGCTGATCCCACAGTGCAATGCTTTGCCAGCGTGTTTGTGCCGCTGTGTGATGAACAGGGTCGGTGAGGTGATCCACGCTTTTTAAAAGTGCCAGGAAGTTTAAGACAACACCTCTACTGACCTGGCCACCAGAGAAATACAAGTGGAAGTGCACAGTGAGGCAGTGCAGGTAACCTTCTACCACACTGTGCCATGCTGATATCATCCTCAGACAAACTACCCGTTATCAGACCTTCCTCACCTTCCTGAATCAACCGGGACTGATAAATCTGGCTCCTACCAAATCTTGAGCAGTCCAGAAGAGAACTTCATTGGTATTTTCTAAATCAAACCTGGAAGTGGGAAGGTGCACTGTGTGTTTGCAGGGAAGGTGACCCAATCCTTGCACAGGTCAGGACAGTGGCAAGGCTGGATTGTTCAGTGGTGAGCCTGGATCAGTGTCACAGACTTTTCCTGTCAGCGTGGTATATGTGAGGTTTTTAACAATATTGTTCTATGGGGGAAAAAGAGAAAAGAAAAGAAAAGAAAAGAAAAGAAAAGAAAAGAAAAGAAAAGAAAAGAAAAGAAAAGAAAAGAAAAGAAAAGAAAAGAAAAGAAAAGAAAAGAAAAGAAAAGAAAAGAAAAGAAAAGAAAAGAAAAGAAAAGAAAAGAAAAGAAAAGAAAAGAGAAAAAAGCCATACTGCACACAGTTACATTGGAATAATAAAAAGTACATATTGTTTTCCAGTTGTGGAGAGGCTATATTCTATATTATTTAAAGATATGACTATACTAAGAGGGCTTGCAACTATATGTGCTGTACAGCTGTTCTTGTAACAGACCAAATGCACGTTTCAGACAGACAATGCAAGAATTCCCAAGTGTCTCTTATGCAGGGAACTGGAACAAGGAAATAGGAAACATGGCTGCCCAAGAAAATGTTGGAAGACATGCCTGGATGCAGCTTCTGGCTGACCCTTACACGCAGGGATGGAGTGCAGAGGAAAGGCGTAGCCCTGTTTCAACAGCGACAGCATGCCCTCGGGCAGGAAGAGCTGTAAGGTGAAGAACATGTTTGTTCCTTAGCAGCAGGAGACCAGCTCGTCGTGTGGCTACATGTGCCACACAGCAAGAGATACTTAGCATGCACAGGCCCACATCCTCCACTCCGTGGCTATAGAGCTCGCCTCAGCCACCCTACGCTGGTCTCGGTGTCTGTGAGTACGGAAGCCCAGAAAGGGATGCGCACCAGCGTCAGTAAGTCCTCACTGGTGTAGGAGAGGTGAGCTAAGACCATGTGCCTCCATCGTCTGCTTCCCTGCTGGTGCCATCTGGGGAAGGGGGAAACCTCACCCAGTGCAAAGCAAACCAGTCCCTTCCCTTGCCCAAAGGAATATGTTTTCAGACAGACAGACAGAGGTACGTGCATTTGTTTAGGCTCACAGCTCCCACTTGGCTAACAGAAACATGGTTTTGGCCACTGTGATGATTAAACAGATGTTAATAGTATGTTTTTCAGTCAAACACCTGAAAATCAACCTCTTTAAAAATAAAACTGGCAAGAAATGCCCATTGCAGCAAACATTAGGAGAGCTCTGAAAGAACCCACTGAATATTTTTTTTTAATTGACTCAACTTGAGGACTTAATGAGTTGACAGTATGCTTTTAAACAGGCGAGACTGCTGCCTTCTCATGATTTCTATCCTGTCCAGCTGTGCCCATCAGGGTGCAGTCTGGATGGAAGGGGGATCAAAGGCTGCATTCATTTCTGTCCATGCTTCAATTTAAATTTAACTCCAATGTGCTTTATTTTGAGCTGTAGTCTTTCTAGGTAATGACATTTGCTGATTAACTGTTGAAATTACTAATGAATTAAAGGCAGTAGTCTGTCTTCAGGTTGCAAAAGCTGTAATAACAAACTTCTAAAAATAATTTACAGCTTGGTTTAAACCCATGAAAGTGAAGAAATTCAGAGTCACCCTGACAGTATTGCCCTTTGCCATCTTCAGCATTTTAAAATATTATAGTAAAATGTATTATCAGCTTGTAGACTGGGAATTTTGCAGGCACGAGGAAGACTGAGGTCCCTGGGCCCTGTTCCCAATGGCAAGGTCTACCTGGGCTGAATCCTTCAAGGGGTCAAACACTACAGCCATGTTTCCAGGCTACAGCACCATGTCCAAAGAGGATGTGGCTGGGGACAGAACTGGAAAACACTGGTCCAGCAGCAGAACAGGGCACTCACTGCAAAGGAAACGTTTGTGAGCATGAGAGCCCATCAGCAAAACACTTTGCCTTACCGTACTGTTGCCTCTTCTGGTGCAGCTGGTGGTGGCAGCTTTCCAAGCACTTCTTCCGGAAGCACAGAGCTGTCGCCTGGGATGCTCGAATTCTCCTTACGCCTCACCTGTGTATGCAATTCACATTAATTGGTCTCACTCATCCTTCTGAAGAGATCTGAGGTCCCTGAGTGAAGGAACAATGAAATCGCCGCTCTTTTCAAAGATACAATGGTAAATGAAGAAGCAAGTAAACTCCTAAGTATGCTGCACAAGAGCAATGAGTAAATTCTGTTCTGGTCAAATTAAAAGTGGGTCATTTACCATTTACCTGCCACATCAGCAAGCCCTTTGAAGTCAATGGTTAAGTGCTGGCTTCAGTCAGGTTGTAGGAGAAACCCTGACTTAGGACTGATGTCTCAGGTTAAAAAAAAAAGGCATCCTGTTATTGCTTATGCTCTTTGGTATTTTGTTCTGCTTTAAAATAACTGGGTTTTTTGCAGTTTGTTTGACTGCTGTCTAGATTTGTAATATTTGGATTTCAGATATTACATTTAATATATTAAATTTATTTAATATTAATTTAAACCAGTTGGGTTTATTTTATTTTTTGAAGTGAGAATGTGTTTGTATTTGTTCTTCAGGAATTTACAAGACGTGGTTTTTTACAGTGTTTAAATCCCTGTCTGAGTTCAGAATGTCAAGAACCTAAGTTTACTGGCACTTTCACAATAACAGAGGATGCACCTGGTTCAGCAAGGGTGCCCTTTCTTCCCTATACTGCGACATGGGGAGCAGTGAAGAAGACAACCCCTTCAGTATGACAGTGATGTCCAGTATCAACAGACGATGTTATGACTTATCTGCCTACATATGGGTACTGCAGATACCATTCAGCTCACAGTGACAGTGGTGTTTCTAAACCTGTGTGGTCCTGTAATCATAGAGAATGAGTGTACGTCACCATTCAATTGTTGCAGGAAGAGGACTTGTATGATTAAGCTTTCATAAGCTTAAAACTTGTATTTGAAAAATATTGAACAAATTTTGTCCTCAAAAATATTCAGAAAATATACATCTATGTGCAAAAGTATCTAAGTAAGCGTTGAAACTACTTGATGACTTTTACAGAAATATGTTGGCAATGGGATTATCTGTCACTGTGTCTCCAAGCACCAAAAGCTCTGCTATTCCTGTGCTCCCACCAAAATCTCCAGTTTGCTCTCTGCCCTGCAGCTTCTGTAATAGTTCTCTGCAGCCAATATAAAAATCGAGAGCATGTGCTGACTTGGAGGTATCATAAACCAAACTGAATTTAATATCAAAGTAAATAGTAGGGGGTTGCTGTATTGATGGTATTATTCTTTTCCACATTTCATTAATTAAGAAGTTCAATTTTTTAATTTAAACTGCTGTGAAACCCTCCTTGCAGTGCATGGTATCATAAAATTTAGGACCTTGGATTTAAGTTTCATTTACGTATGAGAGAACACAAGAGTATTGTATAATTATGCCTATGAGAAATGTTTTGTATTTTCAAAAGCCTTTAGATATCAGTGATGGATGACACATAAAGAAAAGCAAATCAGACTTTTGTGAATCTCTGGAATTAGTATATCATGCAGAAAAAGGTGTGAGGTATTATGAATGATGACAGAGCCCCTTCAGTGGAGTTCTTGGGTCATTCCATGGTGTCACGCTAGCACACTGTTATTGTGCTCTAAGACTAATTGAAATGCATAATGAGAATGAAGATGAGCATGTATTTGAAATAAAGTTTTAAATTTGAGTATGGACTGATGCTAGTACAAGTGATCCTGTAAATGTCATGCCAGACAACATTCAAGCAAGTAACCTGCCGCAATGGAAATTCAGAATCAAGATGCCCTCAAGCCGTAAGATTGTGTAACTCCTTACTTTTCTCCGTTTTCTTGGCAAAAAGTCAGAAAATATCCCAGTATCAGAGAGTCTAATGTAGAACTGGTGGTTTTCCCATCGTTGCTGCAGGCTGAGCTCCATCAGCCTGTGCCTGTGGTGTGCTTGCACCTACAGTAATTGCTGTTTTTTCAGCCAAAGGAAGTCAGCTATTTAAAGGCTTTCTTGCACGAAATGTTCCAAAATGCCTTGTTTACATCCATGGTAAAATGTGAACCAGTGACTTCACTCCTGAACTAAGATTTCTCTGTTTTGTTTAAGCCTGAAATAACTTTTTATGACTAAATGAATTGTTGGAAAGCAGAGTTTTACTGTGGTAAAAGTACACATCGCACTATCACAAAACTGTCGCAGATACGTACTCTATATGTAAGGGCTATGGGAGGGCAACTACTTAGGGACAGGATCTGAAGTGCTCAGGTCAAACAGCTCAGTCTTTGATAGCACTGCCTTAGCCCCTGCTGAAGGCTTTTCCTCCACAGATGAGAGCAGCAAGGTGTCTATCCTCATCAGCCAGCGGGGACTGACTTAGTCGTGTTCTTTCCATCTCCTACCCGACAACCTTCCTTCAAGGTACGTAAAGACTGCTGCACAGAGGTGTACAGCAGGAGCAGACACGTAGGTTGCAGTCAGCGGCACTATGTTGAACACCCATTTATGGTTCAGCTCAGGCTGGCTTTACCTTGAGTTATCTGGGTGTTACGTGGAGCAGCTCCGCACATCTCAGCTCTGGCCCAGGCTTCCTCAGTTCTTAACAGCTGCAGAGTAACAACTGCTCTCCGTACTGTCAATAAACAGGTTCCCATAGGTTCATAACAGACTAGATTGGTAACCTGTTAACCGGGCAGCACTTCACCTGTGAAAAATATAAAAGGACTGACACACCTTCCCGATTGCATAGTGTAGCAAGGAAAAACAACAACAAAGTTCAGCCAAGCATCATGTTGTTGGCTGTTCCGACTGTTGCACACAGATCCCATCATAATACTGCTATAAACAAAGACCTTGTTAGTATAGTTAGTGTTAACTAAAATCTGGGAAACCTTTTACATTTCATCAGATTAAAAACCTTGAAATGAATGCAGTCTTGTCCTACGCTACGAAAATTCATCCTGGTGCTCTGCAACTGAAAACATTAATTTTCTAAGTGTCTTCCTTTGTATACAAATAGTCTCGCAGCATGATTATTGCAAATCTCACTTGCAATCATGATTAACTTGCTGCAGTCATGTCTCTCTGCACACAACTTCCCCAACTATTGAAACCACATCAAAACTTCAGAGCTGGGAGCCTCAATTATGAAGTGCACAATTTTTCACAGGTGAATACTTTGGCATACATTCAGGACCTGGCACAGCCCTGAAACACTTCAAAAGTGATATTAGCTTAATAATAAATGAATTAAATGTTAAATTGCGAGTCCTGTGTGATTTTCACCTAAATGGGACTTGGTATCTGAAATCTCTAACAATTCACAATTAGTATAAAAAAAAATCTATATGGGACTATTCTTAACTTGCAAAAAGAAAGGGGTGCACAGTGTTCTGCAAACATAAAAGTAAGTATGGGACCAATTCCCAGTTACTTTATTTATGAGATTCATGTTTTAATTGGACAGCTCATGCAAGTAAAAAGGCAAAGATCTGCTTTTCATCCAAAGCTGAAGCAGGTGTAGAGGATGAGCGGTGGAAGCAGAAACAACATGAGGAAGGATGTGATGCTGCTGCACAGGAAGCAGGCAGCCATGCCAAGCATAGGTAAACGGAGGGAAGACTTGGAGGAACGCATCCAATTTCAAGTGGAAACAGATGATTATGCAGAGTCAGAGCTTTTTGGCTGAAATATAGTATGATCCCTTTGTGATCTAGGGTACTTTGAACAAGTTTTTGACATTTTCTGATTCCCACCAGACTTTGTCTCTATGGCAAAAGCCTCTGTGAGTTAATTAGTACCTGTTCCCCACTCTCCATTTAGTCCACAGATATTTCAATCAACAGGTATTTCAGCTTGATGCCAGGTTTGCAGTTCTTTTTCCTTTGCATGCCAAAAAGGACTAACTGGACTGAACTCAAAAAAAAAAAAAAAAAAAAACCAAAAAAAGGAAAAGAAATGTGTTTGTTACCTTGAAATTCTTTTAGTGTTGATAAGGGCTTTCTGTCACATGGGCTTCTTCTACATAATGATTCGGTGTTGGTTTAATCCTGAGCATGTAATATACGCCAGTTTGTTGTCACAGAGGTAGTTGTGATACACTTTCTTTGCAGGATCAAGAACAGACAGCCTGGGAGAGATAATTTTCTCACTCAAGCATGAAGAATCCTCATAGCACAGTTACCAAACTCTGAGGGCTTTATTTATTTCAATAAATTTATTTATTGTAAAATGTCTGTAAGGTAAAATGATTTTGTTTAATTTCCCTGTAAAAGTCTGGACACACATACATTGTTTAAAAACCGGATACATACCAGGCTGGCCACTGTTCATCTCGCACAGACTCCCACAGGACAAGTTAACCATGAGCCTCCCTGCCAGACCCTCAGGCAAAAATCTGAGAAAACAGATGGGCCTTACATTGTGCCCTGAAGGTCAATGGACGTCAGCTCTGCTAGGCCACTGGGAGAAGTAAATTCCTGAGCTGGGGATGTTTCACAAAGAAAGCAGAGCTTACACTCTCCAGATGTTCAAATTCAGGGTGTGTCAGCAAAAGCTCTCTGGCTGGTCTCAGCTGTCAAGATAGTGCTCTTAGAGGAAGAGAAGAGGAAATTCCTCAGGCAGCCTCAGTCCAAGCTATGCCGTTTCACTGGTCCAAACTGGTGGTCCTGGATTCATAGCATCAGAATCGATGCAGAAACTGGTGCCTGGAAACAAACATGGTATGCAGAGACTGTGTATTTCATAAGGAACCCCTCTCTCGATAGTGTAGCTCACACATTATATTATTGCGTAATTACTTCGTAAATTACCGGAGAGTTTCCTGCAGTATGAATTTTTTTTTTTCCGGTCAACCGTACTGTTTTGGTTTTCCTTCCAAAAGCTTGGGGATGCACTGTGCAAAGCCTTCGTTCCAAAGCTCGTTTGCATCCCACCCATGCTTTAGCCCACAACCGAATCTCTCCACGTTGCACAGTTCCCTTTCCACACAGCTACACATTGCCCTCAAATCCTGGCTTCTGGCTTGGGCGTCTGAGACTGCCACGCCGTGGCAGCAAGCAGCAGCTCCTCCAGAAGCCGCCCCCAACTCCCTCATGGGGAACTTGGCCAAAACCAGCCTATCTGAACCATGCCTGCTGCATACTCAAAGGGATGTTTGCTCCCATTTATTTTCTGTTTCTCTCCAGGTTATTTTTTCTTTCTTGCTTATTTCTCAGTCTCAGAACTATTAGTAACAAGCCCAAGTCCCCTATCATGTTGGTTCAGACAAAGAACACAAAACAGTAGGAGCTCTGGGACTACTGATGGTTTAGACCATTTGCCCATGTCTCCAACTTCCCCCTGAAAATTAAAAAAATGTTGGTGAAATAATCTTTTCTATAAGATTTTGTTGCCTTTTCTCTTACTGGTGTCCTCAGTAGAGATGGGTTTCTTGCCCCCAGCTCCCACTTTGGCAGCTGCTGCTGCAGCTACTCTGGCTCTGGACCCAGTGATGCCAGGGGAAGATTTGCTTCAAACGCTTACGGAGAGAGAGGATAGGAGTTGGCCATTGTTAGCAGAAGGAAAGTTGCCCAGACTGTTAAAGTGCTGGCAGACTATCAAGCTCAGCAGAAAACTGCAGTTTCTTCAACAGTGGCCTTCCTGGCAGCCATAATAGCAGCCGGTTCAGCAGGACACTGCTCAGCAGCTGGCACCGCGCAAAGCTCCCCTGCTGCAACTCTGGGATCTAGATAAAGTGTCTGAGATGCCCTAAATCTGGCACCACCACCAGATGCATCTTTTTAAACCCCTCAACAATGGGGAGCTGGCTTCACCACCAGACAGGGGATGTCCAAACCGTCTTCGTAATCCTGGGCACCTTTACTGCAGTCCTGAACTCCTGAACCTCAAGTGTACTGAGATAAAACTCCCAAACCTCAAGTGTACCGAGATAACAGTTTTGGAGAGGGTTTTGTTTGGCTCCAGCCTTGTCTCCACATGAAGATCATGAAGCTGCAGACTAAAACCAGCCTCCCAACACCACAGGGAGGGCTGGCTTTTGCACTCCCATCTGATTCCTTGGCCAGTTCACCTGCAGAGCTGGCACTAAGGTGGTCCCCATTCAGTAACACTAATCTGAGTATCTAAAAATCACTACTCATGCATCCAAAAATCATGAAGCTGGCTTGAAAATAAGTCTTAGCTCTTTTTGCCTTTCCCTTCTGGTTTCTAGCTTTTTCAGGTTAGTGTTGGACAGGTCTAGCCCTTAGGTTTAGACTAGCCTTAAGCTTATGCAATCTCTCAAACATTTGTGTACATAGGTAATCTATGCTTAAATGAACACTCCTGTTTAACAAAATCAGACTAATCCTAGTGAGGAAGTTTTACAAATTAGGCCCTAAATATGCTTGGAATGACCAAATCCATTTTGGGTGTAAGAAATTGCTATTTACAAATTTTCTGCAGAGAGGTTCCAGTCAACGCACCCTCGTAAGGCCTCCAGTGGAAAACTGGAAGCCAGTTCCTGCTGGGTCCAAATAAAGCTTTTACATTTTTTACTGGTAGATTTTCTAGAGAAACAGATTTAAAAAAATGACAGATAAAAAACCGGTTCTGGGTTTGTGTATTTACATGATTATAGCATCACTCAAAGATGTGGTTGAATATGTCACGATATCAGGTTGATTATTATAAAACCCAGTAGGTTATGCATTTCTGCACCTGTTTCTATAGCAAACACATACTTTCTCCCTTGAATCAGCACTGACTTATCCACCTGGCTGATAAACGCTAAGTATCCTGAAAGATTTGGCAGGGAAGGGGAATTACTCATGAAAACTTTGGCTTTGGTATCACTTTCAGACCCTACTACTCCCTGTCTGCTCTTAACTTAAATGGCCAAGAGAGATAATGTGACTGAGGCACCAGGTGGGCATTTCTGCCTATCAAAAGTAACATCTTAGTCCATTTAAAACATGGCCCACCAATACATACACAAAGGAAAAACAAGGAGGAGTAAAGAAAAAAGCTGCTAAACGATCACAGTATTCTGCACTCCTGTAACCCCATCTGGAAAACTGCATTTGGTTCTGCTCTCCACAACTCAAGGAGTAAGTTGGATAAACTGAAGAAAATTCAGAAAAGAGCTATGAGAGTGAAGAAGGACCTAAATAATACTTTACAGTGGAAGAACTTGGTCCTTTTAAGCCTAGCAAAGAGGGGGGGGATTGCTCATAGTTGGTATGTCTAAGTATGAACACAGGCTCACAGACAAAGCTATAATGAGATCCAGTGTTTGTGAGCTGAATCTAGACAAACTGAAGCTATAAAATAAGACACATATTTTTAACAGTGAGGATAATTAACCACCAGAGCAACCCAGCGAGGCATTATGGCAAAGTCTCCTTCTTTGGAATTCTGTAAATCAAAATCAGATGTTTTTCTAAAAGACATTGTATTTCAAACAGGAAGAAGCCTGATGCTGTGTGTCAAACAGGAAGGCAGACTAGAGCATCGCAGTAGCCCATCTGGCATTACGAACCATAAACTAGAATTATTCTTTTGTAATGAACCAGATTCTCTGGGGAGAATCGAAAGAAAGTTTTGCCATCAGAATTGGAAGTTACATTGTTGGAACAGGGAGAGTGGAAAGATGAAGCAAAGCATCATTTACAGGGAGAGACGCTATCTTTTACTCAGTCAACTGATAACAGTTTGATCAGCTTTCACTAGCTTGTCTGGAGTTTTTTCCAGCTATATCCATTCATCTAATAAAATATTTTATCTCCTGACAAACCCAGCTTCACTCATTATTGAAGATGATTGAAGGACTAGTCACAAGCTTGTCATTAGGAAATACAAAGGGAGAGAGAAGCAGTCTTACAATGAAGACAAGCCGAAGTTGCAAAACATGGAAGGGCGAAGGACAAATGGAACAAAGTTGTGTTTATGTGATGAATACAGGGATATATTTACATACCTAGTGATTAGGTACACAGTCAAAATGCAGAAATTCTTGGTTTACTCATTACAAAGGTGCTGAGCTCCTGAGTGAGTGTGGAATTTGGCACAAAATGTTAGAAAAGTGACAACGGCTCAATTGCTTCATCTACCTTTCAGTTAGGGATATCTATCTCATTTATGGAAAATAAGAGATCTAACTTCTGATGACCTTGTGCCCTGCTTCTCTTTACTTACATATATTTTGTATGGCATCGGGAGGGGCCTGGCAAATCAGCTGCTCCCCCTCTCGGTCAAGTAGTTGAGATTTCACAAATCCTTAGACGTAGTGACTTCTGTAAAACAAACCATCAGTGCAGGGAAAAGTGTTAGCTGAGTCAGCAGCAAAGAGATAAATTATTTACAAAGAGAAAACTATGGATGGCTCCATACAACATAAGGCACATCCTATTATTCTGAGGCAGACTTTTCCTGTACCCGCATTATATCGTGTGAAATTCCTAACCCTTCAGAATGGTGACCAACATGGCTTAAAATTGCTGCTCTGGTACGAGCCATCAGTAACAAGCTTGATTTTGGAGGAACGTTCAATTGCAGGACCCAGGGCGCTTCCAGCTGCTTGCCGGCCCCTGAAGGACCAGAGATGGAGCAGGAAAAGTGAGTGTGATGAGTGTCCAGTCATACTTCTCATCATCAGCTTGCTGATGCCAATAATCCTGCAAGCCCTTCACATACATAGCAAAGTGTTTTACTGTGCCACAGTCAAAGTGGGGATGAAAAACCAATCAACTGACAGTGAAGATTATATAGCAAGAAGATTATAATGAAATACCTCGTTATTAAGTGCACTCCAGCACTCTGAATCACTTACAGTTACGATATAAGTACTCCTTTAGTCTGACCCCTAAAATACAATAATATAGCATAAGAAATAAGACACATAAAAAAATACATCTTTAACTTGAAACAAATAGAATAAGCAGTTTTAAGTGGAGCAAAGCCATGCATAAATATATTTAAAGCGTAAAATTCAAAATTAGTCCATTCTTACAAAAGTTTATTTTTAGAAGTGACCCTAGTGATATAACAGGATGATTTTTATATATAAGCATTGCTACTTGAGAGGGTTAAAGGTTTGGACTCTCAATAGCTAAGGTTTTATCCAATCAATTATTCAGTAACGACATATATAAATACGTCACCCTGTGACCAGATTAAAGCCTAGTTTCCTCAAAACACAAAAATGTGTACAAAAAGCATAATTACGTGAGCTTCATTTTCTTAGTATTCTAAATAAAATGCTATCAAACTTCAGGGTAATTCAAAGCATAATACACATATCTTCACAGTCCATGCCAAATGTATCTCATTGCCAGTTGGTCGATTTCCAAATAGTGTAGTATCACAAATACAGAACAGTTCTAAGAGTCTTTCCAAAATGTCAGAAATAATTACTTCTGAAGTATGTCTCAATCACTACATTTGAGTAAAATATCTAAATAAAAATCACATTTAGAGCTACATGTATTCAACATTAATGTGTTTCCAACTATACCTGTATGCTTATGACAAGATATTTTTCCTAGAATCCACTATAAACTTATCTATATTTTTATAACCTATCTCATATTTGTGGATATAGATTAATTACAGGAAAACAGAATAAAGTAATGAATATATTGGAAAAAATCTTCACAATGTATGTTTCTCATCACATAAAAATCCCCAGGCATGCGAACATTAGGAAAACTAAACACATGCATACACACGTGCAGGACAAGGATAACGCTAATGAAGGCACTGTGGCTGCAGCTAACTTATCACTAGAGACCTTGAAAATATATTAAAATTAAAAGACAGAGTTATCAATTTATTATGTTTTAACTTTAGGATAACATGTTTTATATATTATGCTTCTATTTATATACCCACTTGCAAGGTATGTCAATAGAAAACAATGCACTGATCTCAAATAAATAATTCACTTCAGCTAATACATTAAGAATGCTCCTCACAGAACCCTTCACTCATACTCCAGAGTACAAATGACACCTCTAGAAGTACAAAGGATATCGCGAATGGCCTGAAAAAGATGCCACAAGCCAGAGCCCACCTGGAAATGCCAGCAAAGTGCTTTGCTCAAGGAGATGTGTGGCAGTGCTGGGGAGGGAAGGTAGCTGCCCCACAGGGCTCTCAGCAGTGCCTGTCACTACAATGCCAACCACTGCTTTACAACAACAGTGTTCTGGTTTGGAAAAAAAACCAAAACCAACAGAAAACAAACAAAAAATCCCTCTGCTACGAAAGAGACTTTTCAAAGGCAGATACAGCCATCAGGTACTAAATTGCCATTGACAGTCAACAGGAATCAACTGCCTAAGTGCTCTGAAAATCCACCCAGAGGACTGTGCTACCACCAAAAGGATGGCCAGAGAGTTTAACCTTTACCCAGAAAGATTTCCTTACACGCCACAAAAACACCCTTAGATTTCACAAGTGTTTGAATTGCCTATCTACTGTCCCAAAGATTTTTTTTTCTACGTGGCCTTCTAACTTTTGGTTGCATGTAAGGGCTTGTCACACAAATCTTTGTCCACACTCTTTATTTTCTGTCCTTGAGCATTTTTATGTTTTCAGCAAGTGAGGATGACCTCATGGCACTTACATCCTGTTTCTGTCAATATTCAATTCTTACACGCTACCCAATAGCAAACAACATACAGTAACTCACTTGAAGCAAAACCAGATGCAAGAGGTAGGCAAGGGGAAGAAGACCAGTTGCAAACTCTCACATCACCAACTACAGCTGGCACTTATTCCTGCATATTAATATCAACTGAAGAAAGGGTCACACAGATTGCTGTTGGTGGTTGGTCGCATAGCAACAGCAGAGCGAGCACAGAAACCTAAATACTGCAGGGCTAGAGAGCCACAGCAAGCTCTCAGAAGGCAAAATAGTACAAATACATAATTAGTCTGCAGAGGAACAGGACAAAATAGAGGAACAATGCTCTTTTTGACAGGAAATTAAAGATGAAAATGCAGAAAACCACAGATGGCTTCTCTCCTTCCATGAGATGTGGGAAGGTTTAGGGCTAAACACCCAAAACTGTGGACGAGCTGAGCTGCACCCGGCCAGGAGGGCGATGGAGGGACTCTGCAGCCACCCTCCCACTTCCACGCTGCACATGGAGCTGTAGGTGATATTACCAGGTGGGTGGCACTGGGACATCTGCAAGGGTCCCTACCCCGGCTGCCCATCTTGCCTCCCTCTGACACAGACCTGGGCACAGACTCAGCACATCATGTGGCCACCTAGTTCCCGTGGACTCCTGTGGGACGCAGTCCGCTGAGTGCTTTCATGGCTTTGGGAAATGCTTTTGCATTGTTAAGTCTCTGCTTTTTGAAGAGAGCTTTGAGACTGCCCTCGAAAGTAAAGCTTGCCATCCCCATGAACAGCAAGCGTGGCTGAAGGGCATCCTCCAGAGTTTCTAGCACCCTGCAGGTGTTATGATGCTCGATCTGAATGCACTATTGCTCAGGCCTGGGACGGCCGCCTGTCACACTTCCACAAAGTAACCAAGGACCACTCTACGTTCACAGTAGGATTTTGAGAGTACTCTTCAACTTTTTTAGGTACTTCAGCAACTAACAAACCACCTTCCTAACTAGAACCTTTTGGTTGTGTCAGCAAAGTACATAGGCTGAATTTCCACCTCAGCCATGGTGACAGGACACCTAGGTGTGCTGTGTGACACAATGGAAGGAATTTACACTGACACCAAACAGTTTACTGCTTTTCTGCAGAAAAATACAGGGCTTCCGCCTGCAGACCTGACCAACAAGCACCCTGCATGAGTGAGCACTAACTTCACATGCACACAACGGGATTTTTTTCAAGTTAAAACAACTTACATGTGTTTTGTAGGAGGTTATGTAATTAGCTGAAAATTTCACCTCAACAGTATATTGCTATTTTGACAGACTTAATTTCAGTTAATGGCTTCAGAAGCCATTTTTCTCTACCCAGCGAAATGTAAATACACCTCATGAGATACTAGGCAGAGTCAAATACAAACTGGTATTTATTGATGTTTCATGTCCTCTTGTTTAAGCAGTCCATTGCAAAATTCCTTTACCTGTTTCATCCACCTGGGACCTCAAAGTGATCAGTGACTTCTGAAAGGCACCACCACCCACAGCTGACAGGAGTGCCACGGTCAAGTGGCTGAGCAGCAACACAAGGATGCTGAAGGATAGCTACAAGAAGAAGCCAGGTCTCCTGACTCCCACGGTACCCATGTCCAGATCTTGGTTATGTGCGACTCAGGCTCTTGCAACACCCCCTTCTTCATAGTACTTGAGTTTTTTTAGCGTAGCACATGAAACAACATATAATCCCATCATATAAATTGCTTTCTCTCTTTAAGTAGTGGAAGATTCACGCACACAAAGTAACGTTTATTTTGGCAGAGCCTGCTTTGCTAATTATTTATATTTGAAATGACTATATTTCTACTTCAACAAAAAAACCCAGCGAGTTTTGCAAATGAAGCGTGTAATAGTTCAGGTAACATTTCATGGTCAAAGGCAGCATGGTATTACACATGCATTTAGTAGCAGGTATACTCAGGCTGCCAAGAGCTGCTTGAAGCCTATGACCCATGCAGTCGGACAGTGCAAAACAGCAGCAGAAGGCTTATATCTCACTGCCAAGCACCTGCAGCCATCCAGTCAAAGAACTACCGAGAGCTGGATTCCACACAACAAAAAAAAAAATGAAAGCATGCACTCTGGATAACAACTGTGCCTCATTCCAACTAAAACCCTGTTTTAGTTGGCCCATCAGTAAGCCAGGACTCCAGCACTTACGCTGCAGCCTCCCCATGGCCGGTTCAGACACAGCCAGCCAGCCCACCCCTAGTGCTCCTTGCAGTCCTTCCTCCTTTCACAACTCAGTCTTTTATCTCCTGCCAGTGGTCAAGTATTTGACATTGGCATACAATCAACACCAGAGGTATTTTCCAACTGCTTTCCCTTCCCAGACTGTTGATCACCATCTTCAGACCTCACAAGGCCCAGGAGCCCTTTGGATTGCTTAGGCGCTTAGCACTTGGATGTGGATCTTCAAAGATTGGGCTGGGGTTTCATACAGCTTAATTCAGTCTTAAATCACAGAAACTACCACTAGAGCCAGGGGACGAACCACCCTCTGCAAGAATCCTTCTGCATGCAATGTAGAAAATAATCTGGTTGTTAGGGGCTATGATGCAGAATGCATGCGTGTGTATATATATAAAAATACATATATATAATGATTTTCCTACCAAGAAGCATCTGATGAAAACAGAAATTAAATATATGTTTTCAAGTTGTTCTCACACTTGGTTTTCTGACTGAAAAAGAACACATGGGCTGGGGAAGTTAGGATGCAAGTTGGCACCCTCCACGACAATGCTTACTGCTTTTAGAGAAAGCAAAGCATAAGGTCTGGAAGTAAATCCTGAAAATAAATCAGTGATAAAAAAGGTAGGGGGAAGAAAGCTGTGGGCAACAATGGCAGGTGAAAGGGACAGAAGGTCATAAATGGTCAGTGACTGTGGCTGTTGGTGTGATGAACTGATGTCATCATCCCTGGCAGACCCTGATAAAAGGTTTATTCAAAGAGCAGGGCTATAGGGAAGCTGGATCCCAACCCTGTGAGAGTGCCACAGGCACAAGTCCAGGGATTTTAGGCAGCACTACCCCATGCACAGCAGGCCAGACAAACCACTCTGGTTTCTGCTCCGATTTAGATGGGCCCCATGATTTGCACAAAAATATGCTGACAGTCTTGGGAAACTGCCTGGATGAACTGGAACCACTTTATATCCTCCTCCTGCACTCTCCTACGTGCAAAGTCAGTGCGCCATCCCTTCAAACCTAGCTACACAGAAGAGCTGTATTGTTCTGACAAGACTAGTTTAGAGCAATATCCCTAATGTCTGAAAAAGTTATACTGGGATAAAAAGGTTCATGTCGGGATGGCTTATCACAAATGGGTATGGGAAGTTAGTTATGCTGCAGAACAGTACAACCCAGCTTTCACGAGGAATATAAATACCGTAATTTGGGGAGGAAGGGCAAGTAGAAGTACAAAAAACATATGTGATAAAGCTATTTCAGTGGAAAATGATCTTTAGACCAGACCTTAACATGTAGCACAATCTCAGCTGGAATAGAAAAAAAAAATGCTAGACACTGCTTTTAGATGATTCTCCTTAAAAAAACCCTCAGGCCCCCCACCCCCCACCCCAAACAACACACAGGATTTTTGTTTGATGGTTGTCTACTGAATTCAGGGGCATATCAGATCCTTATTACCGAATAAGGAAATAAAGATTTTCTATGTGGAGTAACAAGTTCCTGGACTTTGTTCTTGAATCTGTGCCCCTCATGTGCTACGAGATCAAAGTGATCTTTTATCCTGTGAGTTATCATTCGCCCAATATATTTACTGCCATTCCACAAACACGATTTCAGCAAAGATAAATTATACCAGTCCCATTTATCTCTTCTTAGTGCGTACATAAGTGCCATCTTCTGGCCACAACAGGGACTGTAAGAGAAGTGGTAAATTAAAAAACAAACAAACAAAACCCGGTTTTAAATCTAAGGAGTAAAGCCTGTGAAGATTTGCTCTAGAGACAGTAGTGGACAAAGAACAAGCGCCTGTAGATTTAATGCAAAGAAATTTCATCTGGAAGGTGAAAGCTTCTTCTTAAAGTTCAGAGCCATCACGTTTGCAAGCAAGTTTCTAACGTTGGTAGCGTGGGGAAGGATAGATGCAAGGCTCTCCTTCCAGGTGCATCAACCAGGTAATGTCATTTGCTTTAGCTGGAAGTGGCTGCAAGCCAGTGGCCCAGAAAGTCCTTCTTACCCTGTGTTCCCAAGATCAACATGCTGAAACCTGAAAAGCTAAATAGATGCCGCATACTAGGATTGTGCCACTGGTAGTTCTCAATAGTACCAAGCAAAAGTGTTCAAATCCCTCTTAGGCCACTTTAGTATAATTTCAGAGACATTTGTCACCCCTGTACCGTGTTGCTCGGCTGCAGCAGCAACACAGAACCCTACTGAAAAAGTATGCACCCGAACCAAATGAATCTCAGCAATCTGTCCACACATCTCCCATGAAGACTAAGATGCCTTCCTATTGCCACATTTTATAAACCTAGGCCTAAGAATTGTTGTCTCTTGCATAGGATTTCTTCCTCCTCCCTCAGGTATAATCTGAGTATATCAGTATATTGCAAAACCAAAAATGCTTAAAAGTTAGTTAGTTAGTTACGTATTCCTTCTTAGTCTTAAATATTTCATGGTTACATCCCATAGTAGCTATTACCTGGAATTTTATTGCACCCCATGACACTTAGCCGCCTTAAAATCGCATCTTCTGAAGTGGTGACTACATGATGACTACAGGAACATCTTGATGTTAAAAAAAACCTCTAACCTTCTCATCAGCATGAGGAAGAAACACCAAAAAAGCCAACTTCCAAAAGCTAGAAAGCAAATAACTACAAAACATGTCTACTGTTCTTGCTGATTTTTAAGTCTCACTCATTGCAGGGGAGGAAAGAAGGACTGAACGATGTTTTTAAATGCCTGACATAGACAATATAAACTAAGGCACTTTAACACAGGTTCAACAGAATGGGTTACTGTAAACACAGATTATACAATATACTGCAAACAGATTATACATACATAGAAATCACTTCAAAATCCAGAACCTCTTTTGCCCTAGGTCATATGGGGAGGGAAGGAGAGAGGCTGAAAGGAACAATAGGGAGCTATTATTTATTGTTTCCGTGCAAGATGTTTGGCACAAACTCTTCTGAGACCTAAAAATGAGCTTGATGGGTTTTGTGATAATCACCAAGGACAAAGCCCCCAGTGCTTCTGAGCTACTGATGCCAGTAGGAGGCTAAGTACAGAGTAAAGGAACCCAGGCCTGCAACAACCTACCACTGAAACCTGTGGAAGATTTAAATCGGTGAAATTCAGAAGCACAGAACTTAAATAAGGGCATCAAGGTTTGATCCTATTTAGAACTGATTTTGCAAAATAGGTGTCAGTGCTAGAAAAGGTGAATGTTCCCAGGATTGACTCACAAGAAACACAGTTAGCTGAAAGCTGGTTTCATAAAGACAGTGTTTTCTGCTTCTGTTGACTGTGTAATCTGATTTTTCTTCTCCTAAATAAACAAGCAAACACAGAAAACAAGAAACATAATTCCTAGCTGGACACAGTTTCTTGCTGCTTCTCACCTCACTTATGGAGGACGTGTGAAAAACCTTTTGAAGTCAAATTTCATACAATCATAGATTTATTAAGGTTGGAAAAGACCTCTAGGATCACCAAGTCCAACTGTCAAACTGTTTGTTTTAAAATACCTAACAAGAAAGGGGATGAAGAATTAGGACCACAAAGGTACTAGAAAGATGCAGAAGTTTTATAAGGGATGAACAGTTCCACATTTCTAAAATTTTTATTGCTGTTGGCTTACACACATGCCTAGAAATTAACTCAGAATGGTGGCTGCCTTAGAATTACAGGCTTTTTTTCAAATAAATGATTAACTAAAAAATGTCATTTGTGATTCCTAATTAAAAAAACCACTTGCTTCCTATTATGCAGGTTTTCTAAAGCACTGAATAATTAATTTTAATGTGACGATGTGAACACATTTGTTACAGTTGTTCTTAGAAACCCCATATTGTGCTAAAAAGACTATTAACCATAACATATAATATGTATTTCTGTATGTTTCCTTGCCCTGTGTCTTGAATTCCATATGTTCACACTGTCTCTTAAGCCACAGTTAAACAATGAATTTTTCAAAAGAATTAATTAGTCTTTGTTTAATGGCTGTTAGCTCCCAGCAGTCTCTGTGCCTCTGGACAGCAGGAACAGCAGTACCACAGTATTACCAGAGAAAGAAATAACTTCTGACATACTTTGATGTTCAGGCTTGCACCTACAATAAAACCTTGTCTAGTCTCATTATCTTGCCAGCCTCCATATCAGACCAGAGGAGGCTGGTGAGATAACTATGGAGGGGCAAAGTGGGAAGTCTGTTCTCATGTGTCTACCAGCAAAAGCAAGACTAGATTGCACAGAAAACCTAAACGACTGTTTGTCTTGTACCGAGTTAATATTGTATCCCATAAGCTTTCAAGTGCAAAACCCTCATTCACCTAAGGAGTTGCAAAGTGAGCTCCTTATTATCATCTTGCTGTATGATTTGGAATCTCTGTAAATTCTGGGGTAATATTCCAGATCCACTGGAGGCAGGGATTAGTGGGCAGTCCCATTTCCACACAGTTATCCAAGGTATTTTGTTAAAGGCAGAGGATTCCTCCTGTCTGCAAAATATTAAAATACATAGTTACCATAAGCATCAGATATAGACAAGCCACACCCTCAGTGGTTGGATATCCATCAACAGCAGTTTTAGATATTGTCTCAGCAGCAGCAGGAAAAAAAACAAGTATTTTTTTAACACCAAAGCCAATTATACAGTAACAAAATTACGGCAGAGCATAAAAATCTAAATGCTCACAACAGACAAAACCCATACATTTCCACTGCTCCAACTTGCTTTGGTTAGTTCAAAAGTAAAGCCCCGACTGGCCAGAAAGAAGTATTTTACACCATGCTCAAATCTTGGCATTCATTGAGAATAAAAGAGAAAGCCCCACAGCTAGAATATCTTAAGTGCAAACATCAGATCCAGCTGTCTGCATCAGAGGTCTGCCTGCTGAATCCCTTTATTTTACTTTGGTCATTTTTATCACTCCAACAGTGCAAAGGAAAAGTCAACCTCTGAGGTGACCAGGTGTTAAACTTTACAAGGTTTTCTAGGTTAGAACCCAGGACCTTAAACTATACCTGCATACTTATTGTGGAACTTAAAATCAAATTGAAAACCAGCTCTGTCCAAAGGTTCTGCACACCGATTCACTCCACTAAGCAGGCAGGCAAAACACTCCCTGTCCTATGAAGTTTCCAAAAGGCTTTCAAAGCATGGTTCTGCTACAGTCTGCCTGTCAGTAATACTTGACTTTACAAATGCTAAAAGAACAGATCAGCACCATTAGCATCAATTTAACTCTCAAGTACATCATCATGGTGCCAGGCCTACAAGTTTAATCCTGCCAAACAGTGAGGGAAAGAGAAACTTCTCTCAAAGACCTATTGATTTCAGGGATCTGATTTTAGTGTGGCCTGTATTTGATGCCAACATTTAGGGAACAGTAAGTAAATCCCTCTCTGTGGTGTGAGGTAGATCTACCCAGAGTGCCAATCACATTGCAAATACTTATAAATCATGACAAACATATACAGTATTATTTTAATAAAGAATATAAAGCCACAGCAATATACTGAACATTGCAGGAAAAAGTTTTGTCTTTCTCTAGAACACAGGATTCCAGGAAATTCTAGTCAAAAACCAAAGTTGGCCCATAAGTTAAATTACACCAGTAAATTAGAGAGTGATAATGCGCAAGTGATAACTAATCCTTATCGAATGAGTCAGAGAAACTCTGCTAGGTAGACACAGATAATGAAAGAACAGGGAATAGGGATTTATGGATGATTGTTGTCAATCATTTTCTTTGTCAATAATAATGAATGATGCTAATAATAGTTTAGGAGACAGCAAATTTTAAGATTCTTAACATTTTCAAAGATCAAGACTTAATGCTACTTCAAGAAAAAATGACAGACATATCATTATGTAAAACTCTTTAAATGCTCAAGCTAACTGAAATTCAGTTAAACTTGTATTTCATTACGTACAAAATGACAAGGACTATACCGAATTCAAAAACATTTCAGATTTCAACAAGCTTGAATAAGAATTGCACATGTATTTCATCAGCTGGTACAAAGACAAAAAGAATCATTACATCAAGCAACCATAATTTGTTCTCAACAGCAATTTCCATACATTGGTGTGCCCATTTATTGCCCATCTGTCAGAAACAAAAGTAAGCAAGCTGAACAAACTAAACCCACGCACCAACACAAGTCAAAACTGTTAAACATAAGACATACGGAATAATACGGAACGATATTTTAAAGTATGTATTATATGAACAATAAGAATGATATTAAATGTCCTATGAGCCAGACTGGATTGCATGGTCTTTGGGGCAAGGACCATCCTTTATATTGTACAAACAAATAACACAATGCTGGGCATTGTACACCATATATTTATACAATGCCTAATGTTGTTATAAAAGCAACTTTAAATAATAAACCTGCTGCGAGCTCAAGTACCTGCAAATGTAAAATTGACAAAAGAATAATGAAAAGAACATGTTTTTTGCTAAAAAATTGTGTGATTGTCTCCTCTATAGGTAGTCATAATACAATATAAGCAATGGCAAATTTTACTTCAATATTACTGAGCATATTATCTTGATGAAGCACATCTGCTTTGAACAGCAAAGGAATAGCCTAGTAAGACCCAGACTGAAGCCTAAAGCTGCACTAATATACCTGCTTCACCCTATCCAACCCCCAAATCCTAACATTCAGCCACCGTGGAATCAAAATTTAATTCTCAATGAACAAAAGTTGCCAGGGATAATTCTACAGACCCTAAGAATTTGTCTATACTGCAGGCATAACTAGGACCATATTACAGCACAGAAAACTACACCAGATTTTAGTTTGCTAGGGGAATGGGCACAGAGCTTAGCACACCAAGGTAAGCGCTTACACAGCTAGCCCATCAAGCACCAAGGCACTGCAGCTACCAGCACTTGTACTAGACAATTTTGAAACACACCTGGGTACACCTACATTATCCCCCCCCCCCGCAGATTACATCAAATCCAATTATGCAAAAAGTCTGATTACATACATGCTACAAAAGCAGGTTTTTTAAGTTTAATAATAAAACAATACCTAATAAATACATAGCAATGAGGAAAACTGAAAGTTTCCCCACTCAGTTTTCAGAAGAAGTACCTCTAGAACCTGCAGTGACACCCTCTGAAAGGCAAATACACAATATAAAAAAATCTAAAAAGTTTTAATAGGCAAAAGAACTCCCAAATTTAATGTGAATTTCCAGAACCACTGGTAGCCTTTCCTGTCCTGGTACTGATGGTGTGTTGAGAGCACTGCATTTGTATTATCAAGTATATATAGAAAGGAACATGCCAGGTACTCAACATTATAGAAACAGCTGTGACCATTTAACATCTAGGTTTCAAACCTGAAAATTAACCACCAAAGCAGGAAGTCTCTCTCGCTCCCTTCGTAATCCAAGAGCCCTCAAAGAAATTATTCTTACTTCTCAGAAAGCTTTTTAGCTGATGCAAGAACTGGACAGGGATAATTTGCATTTTTCAGCCTCTCACCACATACTCCAGTTCTGCCTTTGCTGTTTGTATTTTTCAGGTGGCAGAACAAGCTACCTTTTGTGAATTTTTGGACAATGAAATGAACAAAAACAGTAGTAAAAGCTCCCTATGAAGTAATTCACCATGTTGAAACTGGCAAAAAGTACAAAAAGCAAAGACACTGACACTAGATGGGCAATATCTTTTTTTCCCCCTGCTCTTCTCTAGCTTGGCAGCTTTCTTTGAAAAAGAACTATGAAAGGTAGAATTACTTTTCTTTCTGATAAAAGATCAACCTATAGAAATTCATGACATTTGGAAGAGCTTTCAATTTGCCACTAGAACCTATTTTAAAAATTCCTCTGGATAGCAGTCATATAACTGTACACAAACTCCTCCTTATGCATTTCATTATGTGAGTAGAACAAGAGTTCCTGTCACTTTCTTTAAATTTCAAGATATTTGCTTTTAGAGAGTGCTAACTGCTGGACAGCCATATATTAATGACAGGGAAAAGAGATTCCTGAAAGTATTTGATTAACAACTCAAACACCACACAGTTTAATAACAGAAGGCAATACAGCGCCAAATACGCTTTCTGTGAGATTTCTGTAACATTCTGAGTTTCCTCTTTCCAATTTACTCCCTTACTGATGTACTGGACTAGAGGTAAACAATGAAATTGGAAGTTGAACGCTAACATTTGGAACATACCATACTACACAGCACTCTGCAAGCCTCCAAATCGCCGTGATTTGACCCTGATACCAACACATTACTAGTGCACTTGACAAACGCATTATTAGATGCCAATAGCCCGCTAATGTCCTTGCAACTACACTTTGAAGCCTACGTGCAGTTTTCTCATGGACATTAAGCTGCCGTTAAGTGCATGTAGTCATAACTATGTTCTTTACCACCGGTGCAAGACAGCTGACTTGGAGAACTGCCTTTCAGTTTTGCTCTGGTTTAGATTTAAGCGAGCAGCGCGGTTTCTTCCACCCTGAGGGTAGGGGCCACCCCAGGTCGGTCCCTGGGTCTATGGAGGGCAGGGCTTAGCCTGCGCTCTGTGCCTCCCGCGAAACACCATTACGGGGGATTAGAAAAACGGTGATTTTTGAGGTATGAACGCGGAAGCGATGCGCCACTTTCACCCCAGCCCCCTGCGGCTCCTCAGCCCAAGCGCTGCCCCCCTCCCCGGGAACCGAGCCGAACTAGGCCCGGCCT
The DNA here is from genome assembly GCA_013389905.1 of Sula dactylatra. NCBI lineage: Eukaryota > Metazoa > Chordata > Aves > Suliformes > Sulidae > Sula > Sula dactylatra. Next base: position 340,135 of record WEKW01005445.1, read on the forward strand.
AACCCACCCAGTCCCAGCCACCCCAACGGCGCCCCAGGAGCGGCAGCCTGCCCCCCAGGGGCCGAGCCGCAGAGCCTCCCACCCACCACAACCCACGGAAGCAGCTTCATTCACACCCACCCCACCACCAGCGGGACAGAGCCTTTATCCCCGCCATTTCCCCTCCCCGGGGGCGGGGCCGGCGCTGACATGGCGG
>WEKW01005447.1:720-22954 GCA_013389905.1 Sula dactylatra
TTAAAGTACAAGGAGGAGAAAAAAGAGTCTTTTTAACAGATGGCGCCTGACATATGTATTAAATGTAACAGGTGTACAAAAGCCCTGCTAGTCAGAACAAGTTTTTCTCTGCATTTAAGCATGGGCTGCATAAGCTTGTGTTTGTTTATCCCCTTATGGAGGACAAGAAAGCCATCAAGATGTCAATTGCCTGTCGTTAGATTCATACCGAGATGTGTATGTTCTGAACACAGGACATTATCGCAGTTGGACATAAAAGCCTGTTGTCAATGATGCGAGAAAGAGAAACAAAGAGAATATGTTTAGTTCATCAAAAAGATGAAAGTTTCCATGTGGTTAATGTGTGTTCTGTGTGTTGCTGCTAAAGCCAAACAAGCTCAGAGAGCATAACAAAGCTGTAATAAAAATGAAACCTTTAGTGAAACCAGGTCAAAGATTATGATCTTTATTGAATTTTCTTTCTCATTTAAACTCTGTATCAAAAGATCTCTAGAGTAGAGCAATATGAGTGCTTTTCCATTTGCAATTTTTTTTTTAATTAAACAGTCTGGTTGTAATTTATATTACAGAAGACTAATAATTCCTCTCTTATATGAGAAAACTGAATTCAGCATATCTTTGTTTTCCATAAATTTTCTGCTGCCCTTTTCTAAAGGAAGAACTTTCAAGGTGCAGTGCTTTAAAAATTATTAAATTGATCAAAAAGTAAGATTTAATAAAGGCAGCTGAGAAAATCAGAAGTTTGTTCAATGGGTCACCTCTGATTTTTTTGCCTGGCTTCTAAAAGACATAAAATGTGCTGTGTGCCTTTATAGCAACTTCCTGTCCAAATTATTTTTCAGTAACTTGACTGATTCCAAATATATTTGATAGTGAAACACAGAGTAATTTCCAAGAAGTTTCTGAAAAGAAGTATCTGAAGAGGGAGAAGTGAGGCTCACATTAGTGACCTCCCTGAATAAAAGGCTTCTGTGTGAACTAGGTACATTAGTAGATGCTGGCAATAACCACAGGGTTAACATAATGCTTATGAAACCACTTGTTTCTATCAAGTGCTTTTTGCTTTTTGCACTTACTGGGTGGTGGTTGGTTTGGTGTCATTGTCCTCTGCCACCCGAATCTATTAGAGGAAAAGAAAGACATATGGCAAATCCAACACAATTGTATCTCATGGAAGCAGTACATTTAGCTCTTTGCTCTCAGTGAAATTATATGAATATGAGCAAGTATGCAATCTAGTCTACACTTTTCAGTGGATCTTGTTAAGCTTTTTAATGAAGTTTTGGCAATTTTTTAAACTTTTGTCTTTGTACAGAGACAAGTTTCCAGCAACTAAGGAGACAAAAGATTACTTTGTTACATGACTACTAGTATCCACAGATCTCTCCCTTTAGAATTTAAAGTTTATTTTGATGTATGACTGTCATGTAAATGAGAAGAAAATGCATACTGCATCTACTTTTTCTTCAGCATCAAAACTTGTGTAATGGTTTGGTAGAAACTATTACATGGGAAGACTTAGTATAGAAAATCTAAGCAGATGGGTGGTGTTTTCCTGTAGATAAATTTATTGGTTAGAACACACGCTCTCTCTTAAAATGTCGTTCTCATTTCATGTGCAATATCTTCTCTAATTTATTTTTTTTTCTTATTCCTAAGAAAAATCCATCTCTAACAACTGAGTCTCACATGCATTTTCTAGTGACAAGATCAGGTGAAGACATCACCACAGAAAGAGGTTACTATACATGGATCTAGTGCCATTATTACACAAGGCCATGAAAATTACTTAAATAATCTTATCATCCTTGTTTGTGAAAAATGGGAACCAGTTCATGGAATAGCTAATCTGGCAGCAATGTGAGGGACAATAAAAAGGGCTTTTTAAAATGTATTAATGGCAAAAGGCAGGCCAGAAATAACATTGGCCTGTTACTTGATGAGCATGGTCACCTCACAAATAGGGACATAGACAAAGCAGAGATGTTTAATGCTTTCTTTGCCTCGGTCTTCAACACTGATGATGTGCTCCAGGACCCCCAGAGCCCTGGGCTAGAGAACCATGACTGTGAGAATGATAAACTCCCAATCAACACCAAACTTATGCGGGACTTGCTGCTCCAGCTAGATCCCTATAAATTGATGGGGCCTGATGAGATTCATTCGGGGTTACTTAAAGAGCTGGCTGATGTCATAGTGAGACCTCTCTCAATGATTTTTCAATGCTCTTGGGAATCTGGTTGATTGGAAGCAGGTAAACATCCCAATCTTCAAGAAGGGCAACAGGGTAACTACAGACCTGCCAGTCTCACTTCTGTGCCTGGCAAAATTATGGAGAAGATTATTCTAGGAGTTGTTGAAAACCATCTGAAAGACAACACAGTCATTGGTCCCAGCTAGTGCGGGTTCATGAGGGGAAAGTCCTGCATAACAAACTTAATTTCTTTCTATGACAAGGTTACATACCTAGTTGACCAAGGGAAGCTAGTCGATGTAATCTTTTTGGATTTCAGTAAAGCGTTCGATACTATCTCTCACAGTATCCTCTTGGACAAAACATCCAGCGTACAGCTGGATAAACACATAATGCAATGGGTGAGCAATTGGCTGATGGGTTGGGCTCAGAAGCTCATAGCAAATGGGGTTACATCAGGCTGGCAGCCAGTCACTAGCGGGGTTCCGCAGGGATCCATCTTAGGGCCGGTACTCTTTAATGGCTTCATAAATGACTTGGATGCAGGACTGGAAGGAATGACACAAAATTGGGAGGAGCTGTTGACACTCTCGACGGCAGAGAGGCCCCGCAGAGAGATCTAGACAAACTAGAGAGCTGGGCAATCACCGACCATTTGAAGTTTAACAAGGGCAAGGGCCGGTTTTTGTACCTGGGGCACAGCAACCCTGGATGCACATGGAGACTGGGAAACAAAAGGCTGGAGAGTTGCCCTGCAGAGAGAGACCTGGGGGTTCTGGTTGACTGCAAGTTAAACATGAGCCAACAGTGTGCCCTGGCAGCCAAGAGGGCCAGCCGTGTCCTGGGGTGCATCAACCACTGCAATGCAGCTGGTCGAGGGAGGTGATTGTCAGGTAGGTAGGATATTCCTTTAGAAAGAAACAGACCTACAGCTTGGTTGCAGCAAAGGCAGATGGGGAATGCAATTGCCACAGACCCAGTTTGCGAAGGGGCTGATGAGTCTTCCCTCTCAGAGCAGTCTGGATGCAATCGGGCACTGACAACCAAAGAAGGCAGTAAGAGAGCCTGCCTGCCCCACAAGGTTAGCTCTCACCTTATGGTTTTAGCAGTTACCTAGGAAGAAGACTCACTGAGCTTTCATATCCAGCTCTGTGCAATGATATATCTTTTACATGAAATTTCTGTTGGATAAGAAGTCCTGAGAACAAAGTCCAGAACCATGTTGCTGCCTCTCATTTTCCCTCCACAACAAATACCTGTTAAAATGCAAATGTAGCAGATGTGCTTGAAGAGACCCATTTGGTCCATTCTAAAGATCAGCAAATTATGATTCTGCTGAAGTACTTGACATTACTTGCCCAATTTCAGGATCACAGCTTGATTTGCTGTGCAACTACAGCCAGAAAGATGCAGGCAGCAATGGCTGCATTCATAAAGTTATATTCACAAACACAGCTTTCAGTTTATGCAGTGGTATATACAACAGAGATAGGTTAACCAGTCATGTTTTTGCTGTCCTTATTCTCACATATTTTATCTTTAACGTACATTCAAACCCCAGAAATACCATATTTTCATTTGGATCCATTTATTAATGTAATTCTATAGTTCACTGATATTTTTTTCTCAGACACTTTATTGTGTGTCTGTTACAGTTCTGGGCTGAATTTAAAATCCATGTTATACCAACCGTTAGTTTACTTTGGATACATGATTGAATTCTTTTGTAAAATATTTAAAATATGACAAATACAGCAGAACCATGTGTTATCAACATATGCAGGCAATTTCCTTCCCACTGCATTTTCCCAAGGTTTAACTCTGTTATAATCTTAAATAATATAAAAGGTGCAATGATTTCTATTATCACAAACAACAGAAGGGTATTGATATGACATCTTACTATACAATGACATACTATATTAGAGACATGTCATGTTTTTGTATGCAGATTCAGTTAATATCTGAGATTTCACATTTTTTCCTTTTTTTTCCAACTTCTCTTCAAACTAGTTATTCTGCAATGCAAAATATGACTTGTGTTTAAATTTCAGTGTTTGTACAGTATCTTGCAGCTAATTGTGTGAGCTTCACAGTATGACAATTTCAAAGGCAAGTGTGGAATGAAGTGAGACAATATTAAAATTTGTAAATTGTTTTGCGGGAACAGAGGTCCGAAGTAGAGCTTAGTAAGCTGGAAATACCTGCCTTTGAAACTTATTATATAGCCCACCTGCTAAATACAGTTGGCACCAAGAACAGACTGATTCAAGCAGATAAGAAACCTTCTTAAAATGAACAATACCAGTGCTTTCAGCTTCTAGCTAGAACTTATAGGCCCTTCATACACTTTTACTGGGAATTTCTAACCCTTCTCTGCTCTCACTGCAATGCATGAAACAATCAAGGTTTCAACAGGTAAAAAGATGAAATACCAGCTAGGGCAATCATTTCAAAAATATATGCAAAGTACATATGCAATATTGTCATTCTTTTTCCCACAGAGCTATGAGAATATTCAGCAAGAACATTTCACTTTATTCACCTCTCTCTTTAAATCTATGGTGCAAGAGACTCAAACGGCAGCCATGAACACTTGTCTACAGAGATCTGCTCCTGCGACCAGCACTGGAAAACCTTTACACTTTGGTTTTTCATGCAGTGCTGAGTGTATGTGTAAATAATATTACTAGGGGGACTTGTAGCAACTGACCAAAGTTTGGATTTGTGTATAAATGCAAATTTATACAACTCTCGTTCCTTTGGGGGAAGGCAAAATGGGAAAGAAAGTGATGGGGTAGGATTTGGGAATAAGTGATTACCTCTAGGGTGTCTCTAAAGAAGTGGTCTGATGATGACCCTTCAGACCAGACTTCTGACCCTTCTGTTTTCCAGACTTCTGAATTCAGTGACAGGCACTGCTGGAGCACTCCTTGTGCAGGGTCTTGCAGGCCCAGGACGCCAGGGTGGATGAGGGTACTCATGTCAGCGGCTTGCCCAAGGCTGTCCAGGAGTCAGTCATCGTGACAGAAGAGGAACGAACCGTAGCACATGCCCTGCTTACAGCTGCTGTATAAACAGAGCAAATACAGCCCCAGGACTGAATTTTTAACCCCGGGCTGTGTGAAAGATGTTTTTCTTCCTCCCACTCCACACTGTCTTTCCCGTTCTCAGTCAGTGGGAGAGAATAAGGACACCAAGGGACATGCTGTGTGCAGGTCTGGATGCCCCTTGAAGCTGATGGGCAGCCCAGAGATCTCCGGCTTGTGCCCTCACCTCCGTGGTTCCTCACAGGTAGAGCGTTAAGGGTGGCCTTCTGCTGCTTCTGCTCAAGCTGTGGGCTTCTAAGCAAAGGCCTCTACATCCCTGCCTGAACCTGGAATTTGTAAGTTGGATTCATCCCTTTCTCGTGTCATCTGTTCTTCATTTCTGTCTTTTCTCAAGAGATTATAAAGACTGACATAGGACTGTCTTTTAATTCTAAGTTTTGGGATGGGTTGTGCTCTGCCTTTTCCTCTTTAAACCACTACATTTCTACTTACACAAAGGGTAAAATAGAGGTGATCCGTAACTAGCAATCTCTTTTGTAACAATTTATAGCATTTATTGTTTCTAGTATTGCACAGAATAAGTTTTAAAAAACAGAAGTCAACTCATGCAATGAAATGCGTTATAAATTTATGAAATCTGCCTTAAATAATAACTCTTTTCTTGCATGTTTCTCTATGAAGGCTGGCCACACAGGTTTGTTGTGTGCTTCCATCCAGATGTCATATTGATCCTAATAATAAGAAGGCCTTTTTTCCCCGCTTTTTTTCCAGTAGTTCTAAAAGTAGGAAAGCTGAAGTATAAATGGCACTTATTTTAGATTTAATTTGTCTCAAGTGAGCAAAGGAAGCTTGAAATGTATTGAGCACTTCATTATTTGGGTGACTTCAGTTATGTTCTCATAAAACCAAACCACAACACCTCCAGATTTTAGTAAATCAAAAATCACATTACAAATCTGCTTCTTATTCAAATGAACAATTATTATTTCTAACCTTTCCTGGATATCTCTTACATGTTTTTATACATTTCAAAGATTAAAAAATAATTTTAGCTGTTTAAGCAGCTGTTGATCATAACTGTGATGAACTGTCAACTAGTTTAAGCTACATCTAACTCAATATATCTTTTTTTCTGTCACAATGGGACATATTGTATCTGATCATAGCTGCAGTGTTTGCTGTTTAGGGTTTTTTTCTTCATTTTAGCCCACTATTTCAATAAGAACAGAACTTGTTAGGAAACAGCAAAGCAACAAGAGAAACAAGCATGCAATCAAGGGCTATCTTGTACACTTAATAATATTAACTATATGAGATAATAAATAGAGTTCATTCTTTCAGTGTCACCATAGTCGGAGGAACAGCGTACATGAAATGGCCTTTCTCACTTTGTTGTTTGTATTCCTGAGCAGCAAGCCAAGATAAACTGAGCCCAGGAGCTGCCCTAGGTAGGGAGGGCTGTTGGTGCTGAACCTCAGTTATCTCCCATCACTCTCTGAGCAGGGAAGAGGTTGAGACCGTGGGGGTGGCTTAAGGGAAGGATATGGCTTGCCTCAGTTTCTGCTGTACAGACTCCATTAGTACTTTATCACTTTCTTGACAAGTTTTGACAAATTTGACTTCAAAATGTAGTTGCAGTCTGGAAAAACAGTTCTATAGAAATAGCATCCTAATGTTCCGCATTTATTGTCTTTGAATTGGTTCCAAACTGAAAGTGCATGTTTTAACCAGGAGAAAAACAAGACCTTTTTTCAGCTTTGAGTCCTTCAAACTCAATCTGATCTCAAAAGTCAAGTCAGATAGCATTACCTTTTTCCCATTAAAAACCACAAAAAATTATATCTTTTTTTCCAACTATTTCTTCATCTCAATAAAATTGTGTTCACATGACTGCTTGGTCTCTTGGTGGGAACTGGGCAAATAGTTTGTGATTGCCCAGGTAATAGCAAGTCACATTTCAGCTGTTTCAGAGGGGTTCATTTTTCAGGGCCAGTAGGAATAAAAGGTGTTAGACACTTATTTTCTTCACTGAAGGGAGCAGAAGTGACATTGTATGCACATAGGGAGAAGGCATGTTGTTTTTTACTGTTCTGAATAGAACTTCTCTTTAAAATACACACTGGGTTAAAACAGCTTTTGAGAAGTCCTGTGGTTATTTGCACAGGGAATAGGGTTTTTTTAATGGGAGTTTTGGGTCCTGAGCAGTTAGAATCGTAATTAGTCAGGGCTGATAATGCTTGCAATTTGATTTTAAGTTGAACTTTCTTAGAGATCTAGCTGTGGAAACAGAAAAAATGCAAGATGGTTATGACTGTCTTAAAAAACAAGTATGAAACTCACCAGCTAACACAGAAAAACCTAAAGGTGTAGCACAAGTGCACTCCATGGGACTACAGGCTGGAGGCAGAGAATGAGATATATTTTTCCTTTTAAACCGCATGATTCCTGAAATATTCAGTTAATTTGGGGACCTGCCTCATGACTTTTAATGTTTGGGACTGACACTATTCCTTCTGAGCACAGAAGTGGACAGGTTTTACTGAGGCAATGAAGGTGCCTAGGAAAGCCAAGCTGTGGCTAAAACAGCTGTTGGCACAAAAGCCTGGGCTGGAGCCATGCCTATATTGTTGATGTGAGCTACTAAAAGATACCAAAAAAGTTCTAACACTCTATTTTGCTAGACTACAATTAATAACCCAGAAAAAGTAATGCTACGAACAGAAATAAATTAGATCTGTTAGGGGACACATTAAATCAAACACTTAAAAACCTATCTCCCCCAGATGTTATGGTCTCTGTATGCTGGTCCTTTTCTCATGCTTTCCTATCTGAAAACTATCAGTAGATTTCTGGACTGAAGTAAATCTTCATCGTTATTTCTGGGCTCCAGAAAGGTCTTCTCCTCTCCCTTGCCTTAGTCAGTGTTTTCTGCCAATGTCAGAAGGCTCCCAGCTTGCTGGGGCAGCTTCTTTGTGCTCAAGCTCCTTGCTTCTGTCCGGGAGCTTTTGCACAGCTAGAACAGTGCAAAGAGGAGTCCTGCTTCCCAGCTTGGTAACCATACCATCTTTAATAGTATTTTTCTTGCACTGTCATCCATTAATACCTTAAATACATCAAACAATACATGGAAGCAATGGGGACAGTTGAGACATTTTTTCCCATGATAAAAAGATAAAATATCACCTGATGGAATGTTCTCTTTCTGAGAACAAGAGATATTTTGAAAACAAAACTCAGAAGCAGTCCCAAGATAACACTGGCTACATTTGTACATCTCTACAACTGTCCTTTCCTTTTTAGACCTCATGCCTTAGCATATCCAATCAAGTATTAAGTAAAAAGGAATGTGTATCAATGCCTAATGCTTCAAGGTACCTATCATTACTAAAACAAAAAATATACCTATTTATGCTTTTTGACATCAATTATTCTAATGTGAATAATTATACCAATTATTATGTAAATTATATGCAATTTGCAATGATTGCTATGAAAATGAAAGGTAAGAGCACATTAGCATCCTATTAGTAATACGTTAGATGATAATGTGTGTTAATCCTGAGAGGTATGGAATTCTTTGCATTAAAATGTAAAAAGAAAGAATTCCAAGCTAGAACCATTAGAAAAGTAAATGTAATAATGTTTTTCTTTGTTTTTATTATTGTTGCCCTTATGATTTACTTTCAAATAAATTCCGCAGCACATGGTCAATGGGAATATGTGCTATCTACTTCAGAATAACCTACATCTTTTATGCAGTGGCTGTCAATATTTGATGAAGCTCAGCTGTGAAGTTCAAATCTTCAGCTGCCTCCGGACTTTTTCAAACTTTAAATTCATGTTTTTGGTGAGGGAACTTACAATGGTGTTTCAAACTAAGAGACTGTTCTTTCCTTTAATGCTCAAAGACTTCAAATCTGGTTTTTCGAACTCCACTTTGCAAGCTAAAGGTAAATGTAGTAAGTGGATTGTGAGATTCTACATTTGTGATAGGCATATTTGCTAGAGTTACATAAAATGTCTGGGGTTCTGCAATAAAGCATTTTTGCCACAACTAAGAATGCAATTTATCTCCCAACTTGCAAATCGTCATAATCATTAGTTAATATTGGTCTTTATTATTATATTTAGACAATTTTAATGTGCTTGCAAAAATAGGTTTTAAGAAAGAAAGATGAACCCTTTCAAGGTCCTGTTTAAAAAGAAGGTAAGTGAACAGGTCTTACAGATTTATTTTTTTTCAATGCAAAGTGAAGATAAGATTTTCTCCCCGTTTCAAGTTTAAAAGCTTTTTGTTTGTGGGAGGAATGATACTGTAAACGTGGTGTAGAATAAGACACTTTCTAAGTGACTGTATTTTGGATGTTATACTGTAGACAAATACAAAATAATAAACTTAAAATCCTAATTACTATTGCACTGCACGCACGTCCCCACACTAATCCCTATTATTGCCTCTGGCTCTATTCTTCACTAATAATTTATTCAAGGATAGTAATAGGGACATAATTGAGTCATTTCTCATCTGACATAAACAAAATTGCTACTCATGTTTTTTTTCCAATCCATCAGCTGCACTATCATCACGATTTGAGTCTGATTTTGCACTATTTTTGTTAATCTTAGGTCTGGTTAGCACCTAAGCATTTTACCTAGTGAAGTACAAATGCTTTCTTAAATCTGTTTTGCTGGATTATGGCTTCAGCCTATGCCTTTCTCACTGATACTATATATTCAAGATTTACAGAATTGTAATAAAATACAATGCAAAAAGCAAAACAAATGAATACTTTTATGAAATAAAGCTGGAATGGAACATGTGAAGTTTTTCCAAGTTACCCATACTTGTACTGTCATATTGGACAGAGGCATGTCTAACATGAGCACTCAAAAACTGCCAGCAATGGAAAGTTCACAGGATTAATTCCCTGGTGACTCAATTTTCTAAGTAGAAAACCTTTTTAAAAAACTAACCTAAATCTCTCTTGCCACCAATTACTTCTTGTCCTTTTCTCATAGATATGGAGAACAGACTACTCCTTAGTTTCCACAGCTTCTCACAAATCTGATGATTGTCATTTTACAATCCCTTACTTTTCTCTTGTAGAATAAATAGGAAAAGTTTCTTCAAACTTTCCTTAAAACTTGCATTTTTAGACCACCACTCTTGATCTGCCTTGGACCTCCTTTTAAATTAGTGCATGTCTATCTTGGAAGAGTGGTGCCCAAAATTGGTCATAAGATTGCAGCTGCAGTCCTACCAATGCCGAAAGAGAAAGTTTACATTCTGTCTCATCTGTATAAAGCATACTCTTGTTTGCATGCCCCAGACTGACTTTTACCCTTTTTGCAATAACATGATTTGTTGATACTAATTTCCACAGAGTAATCAAATACCATTCTGCAGAGCAGCTACTTTATCTATTTTGCAAAGTCTTGCATTCACAGGGTTGATTGTTCCTTCTAGGCATGGAACTTGGCACCTGTCCTTACACTTGGCTTCTGTATCCTTTCTTCAGACCACTTGCAAAGCTAATCCTGCTGTTCATCAGCTCTCTGATGAGTTATTAGAAAGTGTATGGTAGGTTAGCAAGCTATTGCACAGAAAGCAGGCAGATCCCCTCACTCCTTCAGTGACTGATGCATTCCTCTTCCAAAACCAGGCATGTATACACAGAGAAGCCTAATCAAGACTAATGCTGGTAGAAGGTGAAGAGGGGGAAAGTTTCTTTTCCATTAAAGACTGTATATCCATTGACACAGTAAATCAGAAACAGCAATAAAAATTGTCTTCCCTAAGCAGATCCTCTTTATTCCAAAAGAATACTCCCTTGTAGAGGAGGAAAAGGAGAAATTAATAAATATAGGAAGTCTACCTTCAGGAGTTTGTTATCCTTCAAATGACACCAAAAAGAGAAGTTAGAAATCATGTGCAAGCAATTCCACCTCAGAATGACATGTAGCTCTCAGAGACTATCTGAAAAAAAAATTTCTCCTTTAATACATTTCCAGCCTACAGCAAGTTGGATGTGCAGATAGGAGTGGGGTGATTCTGGCAGGGCACTTTGTTTTCATTCTGTTCCCATTAACTCAGGAGGTGAAATCCCAGCCTGCTGAAAGCCAAGTGAGATTTGCAAGAGATTTCAACAGAACCAAATAGCCTGCACTCTGTTGCAGGCAGCCCTGTTCCCTGCTACCCACCCCAACAACTGCCCCTTCCCTGCCCCCTCTATACCTTGCAGACAAAAGACACAATCATTCCCATGGCTGAAGCCCAACATGAAAGACTGTTTTGGGGTTTTTTTTAATCTTTAGCACCGGAAGTACAGGTTTCTTAACACTTGATCTGACTAGTTATATTTTTAAATGATATCATACACTGTTTTGTGTTACTTATTTTGGTCGGTTAAAGCAATGTTCAGGCTGAAGCAAAAATGAAGCTCCTGCCACAGATTGTATAAGTTTATAGTCTCAGGCCTGTGAAGATCAAAAATGTATTTCACACTTTTGGGAGCAGAGAGCCGCTGAAGTGACTGAGACTCCTGAGAAGGTTTAACTCTGAACACGGTTTTGTAAGTTTTTTGCAGAACAGGGGTGTGAGCTGAAACAAAATGAAAGGGGTACAATGTGCAAGAATAAAGACTGGATGATTGAAGAATTTATAAGATTTTATGGGTAACAAGCTAGGTACATGCCTTAAACTATAATGATCTGTTTGCAGCTCTTAAGAACAGCAGGTTGCTTTTCATCTTTGTGTCCCTTCCTTTGTAGATCAGCAGCACCATTTACTCACCTGAATACACAGGGGTGATATCTGTGTCCAACCAGAAGGGTTAAGGAGGGCTCTGGCTTCATTTGTTGTCCTTTGTACTTCTCTTTGTAGACTACAAAGAGCTGTCTCACAGTATATTTTTGGAATTACTGTGTCTATATGTCCTATGTGTATCTTTGGTCTTCCAGCGAGTACTGAAGATGACACACATGATGGTAATTTTTTGAAACTGGGGGAAAAAAAATGAGACATTTTGAGCTGAAAAACTTTCTCTAATGTAGTTTTGCACATACTCAGAGGATAGTTAATAATTTAAAAATTTATAGAAAATAAACCTTGAATGTAGGCTTCAGTGAACAAAATGTGTCAAACACAAACACAGCTTGCAAGAAGTTCAAAGGCTAAAATACATTTATATAAAGACTGAAATATTCTGAATTCCTACCAGTAATTTATGGACAACAGTAAAGATAAAATTCTCCAAATAAATTGTAGCACATATTTTATGCTGTTTTATTGTAAGCTTGGCATAGAAGAAATATTAAAGAGTGTTAGCATTTTTCAGTAGCAATAACTGCTATACTAAAATGTTGCAGTGTTTCTTTCCTCACATTTAACTGTGAGTTAAATGACTAAGAAAAAATAGGGTTAATGTTCAAATTTCTTTTTGTTATATTAAAACATTCATCATATTCCACCTTTGCAGGCTTAGGAAGAAAATATGTGTGCAAAGTTCATATCTGTTTGGAAGGTAAATGTATTTGAAGTTTGTTTTCTTATAATTTATTTTACACAGTTTGATGGCTTCACGTCAAATTAAGCCCATGGAAGTCTCTAATGCTGTGTAAAATCTCACAAGTAATGAACTGTATCACAATTCCTAATGTGGTCCTGACTGATTCAGGATGTTGACTCCTTCCTGGCAATTTTGAAATGTCTATTTAGTAAAAGATTCATGGTGTGGTGATGTTTATCCTTAGCGAAACATGATATAGATTAACAGAATTTATTGCATATAGCTGTTAGGGGTTAGACTTCAGGGTATTTGCTTCAGCTTATGTGTGATTTAAGATCTAGTGTTAGTAGACTTGCTAGTCGGCAGGATAGGGTTATGGTATCAAAAGAATAACGGATGACATTTAGTACACATTTTGTTAGTCCTATGTTCTGTCACAGGAAGCATAGAAAACTGCCTTTATGCTAATGTTACCATGTATCAGCTAAACTTTAATTGTTGCATTATTCAAAATAGAATTCTGCCAATTAATTTGACAAAGTAAAGAAAAATAATCGGCTTATTAATGTTTTTCAATGCAGACTTCTTGTTATTGATGATACAGTAAAATAATAATTAAGTTACTATTAAAACTGAGTTTAACATAGATGATGATTTGTTCAATACCAATATGAAAAGCATATAGCAACCCGTAATATGTTTGCTTAAAGGCCATGTGTTGAATAAAATTGCATATGCAGTTATACTGTGTGTACTAAGAAATCACATTTACAAGGAGGGCCCACTTCCAAGCCCCCCCAAATCAGGATTTCAGCTATAGTGTGTTGCAAGAGAGAATTCGCTGTGACTTCTCTCTATTCTTCACCAGGTTTTTCTTCTTTTCAATTCACAACTCTCCTACCACATGTTTTCCAGGGCCCCCACCAGACTGCTGTGAGATTCTTAACATTATTTCAGTGCAGAGCAGTATGCCACTTACACTGCTCTTGGACCGCATTGCGTGCTTCCTAGAGCACGGACAAATTGCATACTTTCTGGAAGCACTTTGTTTCAGGTTTTATTGCATTTACAAGCCCATTCAGTGAAGTGCTATCATCAAGCAGGGCAGTTTTTTTCTTCCTCTCTGTGTTTAGAATCCTGCAAGTTCTCTAGTGAGACATGCTGGAACAAATTGACAAATTAAGTTGTAAGCTCCCAAGAATGAATGCTTTGCAGGGTTTTGAAAAAAACACAGACTAAATACTGACCTAGTACGGAAAATGTTTAAAAAGCTTATTAAAATCAGCTGCCATCCTGTGGGACTGGAAAGTGGTAAACGTGTCTCTAACTTGAAACCATGTGGATGCCATCCAAGACAGAGCAGATCACTGAACCATACTTTGGAATCAGTTAAATTGGCTGAAATAAATAAAAAGGCTAATTATCACCCACCTGCTGGAAAAAAACACGGTACAGGTGGAGCAAATAGCGATCGGTGCCTTTTCCTGCATACTAGAATTAGAGCATTTCCATACAGAAACTGATTAATGTGAAGATCTTTTTCTTTGAGATTGTCAATATAGCTATTGGAAGTTAACTGTGCATTTAAAACCTAACAAAACATTAAGTATATTAAGAAAAGTACAAATTAGGTATATTAAGAATTTAGGTAATCTGACCTGCAACTGGGAAGTGTCAGACTGGTGCACGCTGCCATAAAGCTGTTCCAACTTCTTGTGCCTTCCCATCAGTTGTTTTACACTAAATAATAATAATAACAATAATAATAATATAAACATAGTACAAAACATAGGGTGGCTTGGGAACAGGAATCAAAATCTGGCTCTTACCCATGCCTGAGGAGCTGCTAAATTGTTGAAATCTCTGTCCTCTATAAATGTCAAATCATTTTCCATGTTGTAGCAGATATGGTAGGATAGAAAAGAGACATAAGCACTCACACTTCAGCATATAATCGAACCCCTTAAATGAAAGAACTTATGGGAAAAAAGTGTCTGGTAAACAGCTTACAGGATCATAGGGTCCTCCTACTTTCTTTGGAAACATCTGTCATTAACTGTTAATAAAGACAGGATACTGAGCTGAATAGACTACTGAGCTCATCAAGCATGAACATTTCTATATTACTACATTCCACGGTATTTTTTGATAATTGCCACATGTTGGTGCTTAAGAAAGAAATATAATAGAGTGACAGTGATAATATGAGGTTTCAGTTGTACTTCTGGAATTTTAGACACATTCTTAAGCCTAGAAGTACTATTAGTCTGATTTTAAAATTTAGGCTGAGTTAGGGCTCTCATTTCCTCATTTGGATGCTCATTGTAAGAAAGAACAGTAACTGGGAAAGATGAATGCTTCAGGTAATGCATATACCAAATGTAATAGAAAGAATAAATTATTCTAATGCTTCTATTTGCTGGACAATCCAAGCATTGTAGGGCATTCTCCTGATACTAGCACAATTTTTCCTATTTATGATAGGCAGCCTGAAACAGAGACTGAAGTGTACCTGTGTGTCATCTTCATAAGATATTATTTTGCGATATTGTAATGAGTACTGCTAGAATGGAGAAGAAAAAAGTGAATTCAGAAGTCCCTTGTCATTATTTTTCATTAACTGTATTTCTACATAAAATCATTAAAATGGTTCATCACTGGGAAATGGGCACTCTTTTGTTGAAACAGAATATTGTAATAATAACAGGCATATCAATTGTGTTAGAAGTTAACAACCAATTTGCCAGATGTCTACAATGATAACACTTCATGAGCAGGGAGTTCATCTCAGTGGTGTGATACCAGTATTAGTATTAATATCAGGTTTAGAATGATGGGTAATTTTTATCTATTAGTCAAAAAGAAGCTGTGTATTTTCTGAATTATTATTATCAGGCACAACTTTAGTTCTAAATTACATTGTTTGATTTAAAACTGTAGATGGTTTTTGAGGAACGTAATTGAGTAGATATTTAGTTTGATTTATAGGAGGTTCCTATACTGTTAAAACTTAAAGGTTTCACTCAGATGTTATTAGTATTTCCACACAATGCTCCAGAAGCACAAAGAGGCATAATAGAAACAGGTTGCCATAGGACTATATCTGCAGCATATCCAGTGAGAGCTCAGGGATATGATCTACAAAACACACAACTGAATCTAGAGAAAAGTAAATTAAATGTTTCCCATAACGTTCCCCAAACAGCCCACATCCTAGATTGTAACAAATGTAGTATAAGAGAGAAAAACAGAGATATGCACAATGGCTATAACAGAGTTATTATTGAAAATAACATTAAATATTGGAAGTGTTTTGGAAACAATGCAAGATAACAGGCAAAGCCAGTGAAGAATAAAGCAAAGTCGCGGTGAGACGGCAGAAGTAGCTAATGATGCAGGTGTGATCATGGGATAGCCTAGGCCAAAGCAGTTGGGATGTTATGCATTTCAGAAGCCTGGAAATTTGTATCCTAAAACATGCTACAGAGTCTCAGGGGAAGAATGTTTAGTTCATTAGAAAACAGATAGAGAGGGAATGGAAATTAGTAAGTCTTACGTCACTCCAGAGTGATCCCTTTTTATGGAAGTAGTACCAAGATGCATCATGGGACATTTCATTCTTCAGTGAAAAAAGACAGATAAAATAAAGACTTTTGAAAGGTAATGGCCAGAGAGCATGGAAACAATTAGGAGCCTCTTAAACATAAGTGTAACCTTCCCTTTCTCATTACAGGTTCCCATGCATCAGTCTGTGAGGGAGTGATTTAACTCCAAAGCTTGTTTTCCATGATTTCTCTTCATGTTGGGACCAGTTTGCTCAGTATCAAGCTCCCACTGGCTCTGGTACTGTAGCTGTGTTCAGCCTTTGATGTCAGTATGAGACAAGAAGTGCCAGTAAAACAAGGAAAATGCAATTATGCACCTTATATTTTGGAACATGTGTGTCCGAGGTTAGCCAGGGAATGTGAAATTAAATTGAAAATTCCTGCTCTGTTGGATGGATGACAGGATATAGATGGGTAATAGGTACTTCCTTTGCAAAAAGGTGCCAAAGCAATGTGCCAAAGCAGATCACATGCCATAGGTGATGTTCCTCTTCTCCCATTAATGTGGGATAGAATATACTTATTTGGTTCACCCCTGAAGCAACACAGCCTGTGTTGCATTATAAATAAACCATGTTACCCAGAAATAATGGCAGAACAGTACTTGGAGACTTTCTGCCAGAAGAATTAAGAGTGGTTAACATCTGAAGGGAAGGTTTGGAAGCATACCTGCAGAGTAATGCTGGTCACAGAACTGCTAGATGCTAGTCAAGATTTCTGCAACAGACTGTAGAAAATAGCCATATGTCATCATCACTAGCCATATGATTATAAACCTGGACAAATATAAATTCGTAGCAGTTCTCCCAATGATTTTCATCCTTCCCCTTATTTTTCCCCTGGCATTTCTAAGAACATCTCCTTTTCTATGTGGTATTTAGCACAGAGCTACTGAGGCTTGAAGCTATCTAACTAACTCTCTGCTCTTCTAGGCTGAAGAAGCCTGAAGCTTTTCTTCCTCCCAAGAGGATCGTGAAGGCCTAAAGTATTTCTGTGGATGTCTGCATATTGCACAGGCCACTGCCTTTTTCCTCCAGGCAGCCTAGAGGGAACCTGCATGTACCTTCATGTCCTGCAAATAAAGGAGTGCTCGGCTCTTCAGCCACTGCTGGAAATCAATATAGCAAGCACAGTGGGGCAAAGAAACAAAAGCACTTGAGGGGAAAAAAAATCAAAAAACAACCACCGGAAATAAAAATGGGTCCTTTTCTCAGAGACAGAGAAAGGAAAGCTTTTCCTGTGAGACGCTTCTGTCTTTAATCCTTAGCTCTTGGGTTGGTTTAGGTTTTTTTGTTTTGGTTTGTTTTTTTTTGTTGTTTTTTTTTTTCTCTTTCTTTCCCATGCCAAATAGATTTAGCCTGTTAGTTGCAGATTAAATTGACTGTATGTTTCTTGCCCTACCAAACTGCCACTGTTATAATGGCCCACAGGTGAATAGGCTTTATTCCAATTTGTTTGCTAGATGCAGTATCCTTGGAGGAAAAAATTCTGAGATTGCATGCACTTTGTGAAGTCAGTTGATTGACTTCAGATGACAGCTCCTGGGTGAACTGATTGCCTACAAGAGAGATGAGCAAAAGGGTCTAGCTCCCTGCTCCTTGGCTCCTTTCTAAATATTTCTCTATTTGCTGATACTGCTGAGTTGAAACAACAGGTCAGCTAATTGAGAAAATCTAAATAACAACCTGTTACTAAAGGAAAGCATGTGCTTTTGATTCACAGGGGGTAACACTCAAACTGAATCTCCCACAAAGAGTACAATTCTGAAGACGAGCAAGGAAAACAGAAGGTCACATATTAAAAGAAAGAGGGCTTGGTTTTGCAGGCTTTACTTTTGTTAGGAGACACTCACACGGTAATGGACTTGACATTGCATTTGACACACAACCTCGTTCATTTTTATGGATGGATGAGGCTGGATGGGAGCTCTGGAGATCATCTAGTACAACCCTTGTGCTCAAAGATGAATCATTTAGAGCAGGCTTCTCAGGACTGTGTCTGGTCAGTGTTTGAATCACTCCAAGGACGGAGACTCCACAACCTCCCTGGGCAACCAGTGCCAGTGTTCAACCACCATATGACTGAGGAGTTTCTTATGTTTAAATGGAATTTCCTGTACTTCAGTTTGTGCCTATTGCCTCTTGTCCTGTCACTGGGCACCATTATAAAGAGTCTGGCTGTGCTCTGTTTACTCACCTCCATCAGGAATTTATACACATTGACAAGATCCTCCTGAGCCTTCTCTTCTCCAGGCTGAAAAGTCCCAGCTCTCCCAGCCTTTTCTTATAGGAGGGATGCTCCAGTCCCTTAATCATCTTAGGGGCCCTTCAGTGGACTCTCTCCAGTAGCTTCTTGTCTCTCTTGTACTGGGGAGCCCAGGACTGGACCCAGCACTCCAGATGAATCTCACCATGGCTGAGAAGAGGAGAAGGATCACCTCCCTTGACCTGCCGGTGATGTTCCTCCTAATGGAGTCCAGGAGGCTGTTGGCCTTCTTTGCTACTAAGGCACCTTGCTGGCTCATGGTAAACTTGGTGTCCACCAGAAGACCCAGAGCTTTTTCTTCAAACTTGCTTTCAAGCCTTTCTGCCCCCAGCCTGTTCTGGTACCTGGAGTTATTCCTCCCCAGGTGCAGGACTTTGCACTTCTTGATAAATTTCATGAGGTTCCTGTCAGCCCATTTGATCAGCCTGTTGAGGCCCCTCTGGATGGCAGCGCAACCCTTCCAGTTTTGTATTACCTACAAACTTGCTGAAGGTATACTCTGTCCCATCATCCAGGTCATTAATGCAGATGCCCCAATATTGACTCCTGGGGTACATTTTGTGTAAAGGAAATCAAGTTAAAAGCTGTAGCATCTTCAGTTAAGCTGGTTTATACACAGAGATTTGTCTCATAAAATACTGTAAGATTATACAATTTAATTATTTTCTTGCTCAGTATTGAAATTTCCATGTTCAATTCTCATCCTTTTACTGGAATGAAACTCTTCACCCAGAAATTCTGGCCAGATCTATTCTTCAGTAGAATGTTTGAACTTTTTCTTGGGGACGGGGTGGAGGATGAGGATGGGGAAAGAATAGCAATATGAGGTTTTACAGCCGCAGTTATTTTAAATGGGATTTTATCCAAAGATTTTGTGATTTTTTTTTGTGTCAATTCAAAGTAAAGAGCTACAGATAAAGAAACAAAGAACTTTCAATCACTGAGTCAAGGTGACAATCTAAATAACTCAATTTTTTTTCTGAAAATGTTTGCAGAGCTGATTTTTATTAGAGTCAGGAAGAAAAGCAGATGTTAAAAACCTCAAAATTTGTTTGTGAAATGGAATTGTCATTCTCTGGTCAGTTCTTTTCTGAGAAAAAAATGTTAAAAAGCTCCTTGGTTACAAATCCACAATAAGAAATTGTGGGCATTGCTTTACTCAAAAGAGGTCTCTTTATGTAGGCTAGCAATAAAGTACTGAGATTTAGAGAGAAAAGTAGTGATGCAAAAAAACCCTGTCTTTTTCTGAAAAGTCACGGTCTATTGAAAGGGTCATTTCAATTTCAAGTTACTCCTATTTCATGACAATCACCATCTCTTTAACCAAAATTGAACACTGCTGCAAGTCAAGTTTCATTTTTATTGCTCCATGTAAATATATTGAAAAATGCCAGTATAAACAATTGTAAGACGGAACTACCCATACAAACCCTGTTTTGTTTCTACTCTGAAGACAGGCTATCATTAAGTCACAATTTGTAGTAATCATCTTTTACATTTAGTGCCAATCTTCGCAAGACACTTGAAATAGCTTGTAGAAGCTAATGCTCAGCAGTTTCCACAGGCAATCATTTTAACATAAATCAGTAGGTTAAAAGAAATTGTCGGAATCAGAGAGGTGATTAGTGCGGCACTATTTTAAAACTGGTGATTGATGAGGATAGTTGTATCTAAGCCATGTAGTTATTGCCAGATATTTTGGATATGCCAAGTATACATTGGATATCTGGCAAGACCAAATTTTGATATTGCTACATCAAATTGTGGTATTATAGAATCAGTCAGGAAGCTGTAGCCAAAAGTATGATTTCACCTTGGGACTACTTTTGACTGATACATTTAAAAACTAAGGACTGAACTAATTTAGTACCACCCAGTATAATTTCCAGGAAATATGTTAAACTGCTGGCTATGGACTTTTTTTACTTAGTGACATACAACAGTCACAAATCATCCAATAGTAGAGTAGTTTCTTTCTCATTGCATTGTCAATAGGCTTTTTCAGGGGTTCAGCAACCTATAAGTTTATCTGTTCTGACCCTTATGCACCTTGATGGTAGAACAGTGCAATTTTCCAAATACATAAGCTTTTAGGTCCAGTTTTGCAATCATTTCTTGGTGCAAAACTTCTCATTTTAATAAACATTTGTGGCATTGAGTTCGTAGCTTTCTCTATCAGAAATATTAATTTAGTTCAGCTGTATGTTTGTCAAAGGCACGATATTTTGAAACATATTTGCAGAGATAAGAGTCAATATTTCCTCCTAGTGGCATCTATTCCATCCATGTGAGGAAATAAAGTGTAACATTTCACAGCTGAAAGAGAAGCAATACCACCTAACAGAAAATAAGCAACTTAATGTGCTGTGCAGTATAGTTTTCACTGTTAAGTGTGAAACATCGCATGATCTAAGAGAATGTGGAAGGGAAAGTGAATAATGTGAAAATGAACAGGACCCAAGCCTTTTAAAGACAAATACCTCTGACTGAATCACTAATTAAATAACAATTTAATATTGATTTAATATTAAATCATAATTAGACATTCAAATCAAAGTCACTTGATGGCCACTATGAACTTTTTTTTCTTCCTGAGGAAATTTCAAGCATTTTATTTAAAAATTTTTTGAAGACTTCTCAGGATCACTGTTGACCTTGGATGGAAAAGAAAGCAGGGATGCTGAACAGGCTCTAAAACCTCTAATAACTGGAGATACTTAGGTGTGAACCCACATACAAAAATGTTTTACTGTTTTTAATGACAAGACACATTCAGCACATTTCTTTGTCTCCTATTTAGTAGGGTAGGTGGTTAATGAAAGCAATGACCACAGTAGTACTGAATGCTGAAAAAGGTAGATTTTTTAAAAAATGGCATCTTTGCCTCAGTTCCTAAAGAATATTCAGGATCAATGACTTTTATTGTGTGGATAGCTGTCTTTTAGGATTTGGCTGAGAGATACAAATTTGTATCATACTAATCCCCACATAACCTTTGGATGCTAAAAGCTTTTGACTACTGCTTACCTAAGGGGAAGTAATAAACATTGGGGAAGGACGTGTCACTCCAGGTACACCATCTCAGCAGAAGATAATTTGTTGTCCCAAACACAAAAAAATTTTAAAGGCAGAAATAGGATGAAAACACGTGACTCCCCTAGACACTCATCAGAAGCTCTCTGTAACTTTGCAAATCAGCTCACACAAAGTTAACTATGTCTAAGGTACCTTAGAGGAGATGTCCATAATTTAAACCCCCAAATGTTTATCTGTAATTCTTCACAGCTCAGCACCTCCAGCTGTGCAAACAAGCTGTGCATAAATAAATCATCTGGCTATGGCCCTAGGGAGAGTAATGGAGAATGGCAAGTAAGCTTGTAAGGCCAGCATTCACCAGTGATGAAGCTGGCCTTCTTTGTTTAAAAAACTTCTGCTCTGTTTAAACTCAGTGATGGCAATTAGATAGTTGTTATTTGTCAATGCAGAGTGAACAGTTATAATTGTGTTATTGTTGTTTCCTTAATTTCCTTCCTAAGTAATAATTTTGGCAACTGTGTGGGGAAATGTTTTTTTTGCAGACTTGAAAACACCGTTACAGATGAAAGCATCTTG
>WEKW01005447.1:23740-82351 GCA_013389905.1 Sula dactylatra
TGAGCATCAATAAGAAATTTCCTTTTTTTCTTCCAAAATAAAGTTCCAAATCTTTTGTTTTTATTGCTTGTTGATATTTAATAACTATCAAAATCATAAACAAATAATCTATTTCTTAAATTTCGTCAAGTATACTTTTTTCTACTAGTTCCACAGTGACAGGCAGCAGTAAAAGACAAGGTATACAGAATACTTTGAGCCACCAGCAAGTCCTTGGGAGGTCAGGTATTGAACACGTCTATGATAATTCTAAACCAGCCCTGTGAGCCATCAAATCGCATCAAACTCAGTTATACAGAAAAAGCCTGAAGGTGTGTGTGACATTTTCATTCTCTACAGTCTAAATCCTCACACATATCAGCCTGTCAAAGAAGGGAACAATTGGGGATTATCTTCTAATAGGTACACCTGCACCCACAGAACTGAGAACACAGGGAATGGTTTACTTTTTGATTTTGGTATATTGATTGATTATTTTTTTTCTTCTGTTTTCCTTTCTCACTTCATCAGAACTGTAGGTTTTGGAGGGCTAGTTTATACATAGCTGGGTTTTTTTTTTTGATGGATTGGGAGGGGAAGGGAGAAAAGCATTTTTCTCCCCCAATTACCTGTCTGCAACACAAAGTCAGACAGCACAGTACAGTCATGCTAAGACATGACTCACAGGGCTGTCTGTCCTAACAGTTTAACCAGGGAAAAGCATGTTCTTTCAGACTCAAGCCTTCTGTTGATATTCAGAAAATGTAAGGTCTCTAGATCGAGGTCATTGTCAACAACATGCCTCCAGAAAGTCATTAAGAGCATATTCCTGTTCTTAACAAAAAATTTCTCTTGGCAAAAGTAGTTAGAATGGGACTGGACTCAAGACTGGAGCCTATCCCAATTTGAAAAACTGCACTTAGTGTCCTAAGTGGAAGAGTTCAGGATAGCCTTCTTTTGATTTACAATCTATTTGGGAAATCTGCAAAGACCAGAGAGAAACAATGAAATTAAAACTAAGGTAACACAACTAGAGAGTGACAAGAAAGAAAAATATAGGCACAGCATTGTTAAAAGAATGGAGTACTTAAAAAATGTGCAGATCACGGCAACTTTGCTTGTTGTTTCTAGCTCTCCTTTTACCTTTTTTAAGATTTCTTTTCCCGCTGCTGTGACCCTCCATAGTTTACAGCAGAACCTATGACAGACACTTCTCATTGCTAATTGCTAATATGGCTTGATTAGTAGATAGATTCTAAGCTGGTACAAAAATCCATCCCTATGTCAAAGCATCAGGCATAAGGTATTTGATATGGCTTGTGGTCGACTGGATCTGTATAATGGGAGACAAGTATTGTCCGTGGAATGTACCTTCCCAGCAGTATCACTTTACAGCAGTTAATGCATAATATGGCCATATGTTGTGTCTTGCTGAATCAAGGTAAATTGGAATGCAACATGCAGCAATCATAATTTTGCATTATACAGATACAATACAGATAAAATTACTACCATCTTACACTCAAGCATGAAGTATAGATATGCCAAGTTGAGTCTAACTCTGAGAGACAAGACAGGCATTCACCAGTTTCAGGGATTTTAATGCTTTTTCTAATTCTTCTCCTGAGAACAAAAAAAAGGTACTAGAGCAGATTTCTAAGCTTCTCAAATTTTATAGAATCAAAATATGGTCTGTGTTACTAATTCTTCCAAAACCATCTTCCAGCTCTGTTCAGTCAACTATGGTTTCAAATGCATTATAAATTTTAAGAATGAAAACAATGATTCAAATGTATCTCATAAACCTATGAAGAAATTAAATGGGTTTGATGCGGTAGGTTGTTCCTTTGTTGTTTAATCAGTACAGTTTGACTGAAGTTGGTAGAGTGATTCAGATTTCCCTGACATGCATAAGCAAGGTCATTTCTGTAATTACTCATTATTAAGTAATTTTAGTGATGCCTCCTTATCCTTAGAATTGTGTCCCTGCCCAGGTTCGATTGGCCTTGACTTCTCACAGATTGCAGGTCTTTTTAGAAATCCTTGTATTATATGGTGGACACAAAAAAGCCCTTTCTATGGACTCTTCTGTTTTCTTTATCTTCTTCTATTATTTTGCTGCAATGTATATTTCTTTAAGAAGAAAGCCAACAATGGAACATTAACTGAATTTAACTGGATCATCATAACAATCATGTGCCTCAGCTGAACAACTGAATTTACCTTCTTATTGTCTTCATTTATTTTATTTAGCATTTCTGTCACCTGGACCTGCCCATCTTTTGCCATTGGGGTAAAGTTACCACCAAAGGCAATGTCTCCAATCCTTTATTTGACTTTAAGAGGTCAACATTTCACTTTTGAGGTTAAATTCAAAATTTAACACTGCAAAGACCTTTAATTTATGAGGTAATTTGCTCACATAAGTAATCCCATTGAGTTCAAAAGAGAACTCAGTCATCTGAATTTATTCCCATGCATGAGCATTTACAGATAGTATGCCTGAGATGCTATACTATTTCTGAACACGGCTAAAATTTCTGTAAATTGTCTAACGCATTGTTAGAGGCTGTGCACTAATTCAGTAATAACAGTCATCATAACGTATAGAGATGTAAGGGATTCAGAGTGGAGAAAAATGGACTGGATAGTTGATACTTAATTTTCCCATCTCTGTGCAAATGCAGCTCACCTACAGAGTTTGAAGTACATGTGTATCTGCCTATGACGTAAAGTATCTTCTGCTCAGAAACTAAGCTAAACCAAGAGACCTCAAAAAATGCCAAAAGCTTATGAAATTCACTGAACCTTCAATTTCATATTTGCACATTTCTTTCTCCCCATCCTTTATTAAGCACCTGAGCCATAAGAAATATTTATTGAAGTTAAATAAAAAAAAAAAAACCTCCAGTGAAAATGGGACCTCATGGTCCAGAGGGCAAAATCCATATGCAGCATTCATTCTGAAATTTGGCAGACTTGAGAGATGCATGATGATGGGTTGCCACAGGGCAGGTTTACTTCCTTACTACCCGTTCTGTCCCTGCTCTGAAATACTTTTGCTGTGTTGCTGGGTACAAACATATACAAACTGCAGCCACACAGCATGCAGTATCTGAATTACCATGCCTCTGGGTTAGTAGCATACCAATCAACAACCTGGTTACTGTTTCTCAATGTTTTAAACAAACCAAAGGGGAATTCTAGCATACTCGTTTCAATAAAAGGTCAGATCTTCAGTCGATGTACAAATTTGAGGGAGTTGTTCTGGCATACATTATCTGACGCTTTAGACCACTATTTCTAAAATATTAGAGCTGAGCTTGAGCTAGTGTAAATCAGTACAACTCCATTGACTTCAGCAGAACCACTCCAGTTTTTGTTGGCTGAGGATATTGGTCTTTATGTAAATACACAGTACTTGATTAATTTCTGTATTGCACTGTTTTTCCATGTGGAATTAAATTGTTTTAAATGAAAGCTGCTCTGTTGCAAAGGTAGAGCAGCAGAGAGTGATGAATCAGACCCCAACCACCTGAGGGGGATCTGGTCAGCATGTCAGAGAAAGTCTTTTCTCATATGAGTGCTCATTATGGCATGCTCCCTATGGCTACGTTGAGAATGAAATGTTCTGTGACACTAGCACACTCTGATCATGAAGTGTCTTAATCTGCTGGAGCACAGCTCCTGTGCAGGTGGGATTGGCCACAGGTACCACGCTGTCATACACCATTCCCTGAGGCCTCCCCTCTGAGAGCACCAGGTGTGGGAATCCCCATCAGCACCTGCACTGCAGGCTGTCATCATGCTCGTGGAAAACTTAAGTCATGCTTAATTTCAGGAGTGCTCTTAAGGGTGCCTCTTATCCACAAGCCTTGCCATAGCACTTATTTTTCATCCTCCTTGTTTGTTCCATGTGCAACCCATGCATACACCTACCACAAAACTCCTTAAAAAGCATGTGCCAGCTGTTTCTGTTACTTTTATAACTTACTGCAAAGCTTAGTCAAGGTGAAAGCCCCAGCTGGCTCAGCTCCCTGCCAGCCACAGTCTGGGATGAGATGTTCTCTGAAATCCCGGGGTTTGGCTGGATGGCCAGGGGCACTGCCCCTGCATCCACACCTCTGAAGGTTACAATAATATGGACGCACATCACTTGCTTCCCTGCTGGGATCATGGGGTTACTCCAACTCACACGGCAGCTATTTACAAGAAGTGAAAGGCTACTTTTACTCTACTGAGAGTTTCTATCAGTCTGGCAGGGAGACTTCCCCTTGGTCCAGAGATTGGTAGTGCTGCCTCCCTGGAGCTTGGAAAAAAGAGTTACTACAGATCATGGCACAGCAGGCTGGAATCCACAAGTCGATGATCACTGTAACTGGAGCTTTTCTGTGGCTAAACAACATTTGTACAACCTGATATATATCCTTGGGAAATACTTGGGTAATATATACTTGGGAAATAAGAGATGTAATGCACCCAGAAGGCCTGCTTTCTTGTCCACTATAAACACCCATGATAACTATATGTGTGAGAGGTAGTATGCCTCATTGATCTCAAAGTTTTATTAATAAAAAGATCAAAGTAAATAGGCTGTTCTTTGCAAAATTGGCATCTTTCTGCTTGCAAAAAGCAAGCTGCACATCACTGATCACCCAGAGGTGTGATCTCCATTCCCATTCTGGTGGCACGGGAATTCTCAGCTGGATGGTTACAAGGTTGTCTATATTGTATTTTTCAATATGTGCAAGAATAGCAGTAGTTTTTCAAGCTGGGAGACTGCAGAAGACTGGTCACCCCAGAGAACCCTTGACTGGGGTCTGATGAGTTTGGGTGTGACCCTAATAGCCCCAAGGTATCCATGAATGGGTCACTGGGTCATGGCATTCCTCATGGCATTGTGGAGTATGGGTTGCCTGAGCTCAGTTGCCCCAAGCAGGGCTGTTGCTGATGCTGGTCATCCACATTACTGGAGATAACCTGTCAGTGAGAGCATTTCTGTTGCATCCCCACTGGACTGCACTCAGGACACCCAGGAGGACATTCCAAAGGAGGGACAGTGTTGCTGGGACACCATTTGTCTTCAGGGGTATTTGCAGAGACACTGTGACAACAAGGTGTGGATGAAACCAGTCTTCTCTCAATGTAGAGCTTACTTCTCCCCTGCTGAACCATTTCTCTCCTTATCCACTGCTCTCATTGTGAGACTGGCTGAAAGGCCACAGACACATCTTCCCCAAGCCTTGCTGTCCAGAGCTGCCGTTTGAAGCTGTGCTGCTGCTGGCAACCAGCATCACAGCAGCTTTTGGGAGGCTTAAAGTGATATTGATCAGAAACCAGCTCATGACAAGGAGTTAAAAGGTGAGGTTTGTGTCATTCCTGCAACCCATCCATGTTTGTACAATGTGAGCTGAACTGCAGTTCAGTTTGGCCATACGAGACACATGTCTTAGACAATAAATGCAGCTGTTGCTTATTTATAGAATACAGGTTTTTTTCTTTTAATTAATTTTAGGTACATTTTATACATTAAAAAAATGCCTGATGTAGAGTATTTAATATTATTCATCTTGTGACCTATGATGTTTGGACCTTTAATCTGTATTCAGAATTTGCTCTCCCTATTGATTACGGGCCCCATCTGTCAGTCACTCTGCTCTGAAAATCCCATTGATTTCAAAGGGATTTGGCCAGGCAGAATGATGGCTCTAAAAACCAATTTTTAGTGGTTGGCAAAAGTTAGATAAAGTTGGATGTTGTGTGATTTCCACTAAAAATGATGTGATTCTTATGGTTCTGACTGGCTAAAATAAAGGGTGAAATTAAACTGACAATGAAAATAGGAGGAATAATATCTCTCTGTGACCCTGTAACTAAAGCAGAGAGTCCTTTATAGTCACCTGTTATGGTATATGTGCTTGGTCTAGGAACACACTTTTTCTATGCCATAGGAGCCTTAGGCTGAATACTTGATAACTAACTCAGGGTGACAGTTCAAGGAATCTCTGAGTGTGCAAAGACCTCAGAGTTCAATGTTTCTGTCTACTTGCTTGGTTATTCCTCTCCTTCCTCAAATTAAAAGATTTAATATGAGAACATTTTATTTACGCCACATTATTTTTTTTAAAGTTAACAGAACAGACTGAAAAACACATCTGTCATAAAACAATCTCCTCAAAGTCTTATTAGCAAAAAGACCAGCACAGAACACCTCACAGGTACAATTTCAATATATATCACTATGAAGTAATTAAATCTTTCATACATAACATCATTTTTATTTGAGTGCTTTTTGGTTTTGGGTTTTTTTTCCACAGCAAAATAGTTTTGGCTTAAATGTATGTTCGTCCTGAGAGTTCCCCTCATACTTGCCATTATTGTGCCAAGGGCTGAGAAAGTGTCTTACAAAGAAATGCATCTGGCATTGATCTGCATTTTAGGTTGTTTTCCTAGCCAGTGGTAATGCAAAGACAAGCCTTTTAGAGAGATGATGAATGCAATGTAATGTCTTTGAACATGAATTTTTTTGTGTGGAACCCAATTAACAAACTTAAACTACTTCTATTCAAATACTGTGGAAAGATAACACCAGTCACAAATGTTAAATATCTGTTTTACTTTTCTTTGCTTACTCATGCATTTATTCAACACTTGCTATAGCAGTTTATCTAAAATTAGGTCCAAAGTAATTTAGGCAGCCATACCTTATGTGAGAGATTCTGTAGAAGACTTTAAATCATAGTGACAGCCATTAGAAATTGCTTAAAGGAAAAACATTTCTGAACAATTTTAGTTCTAACAATGGAAATTTTTAAAAGATTGAAAAAACCCGCCTTGTGTATGGATATTTGAATTGTCCTTACTTTCAGGAAATTACAGTGTATAAAAGCTGAAGGCCCTGTATGGCTCCTGCATTGTATATAGTACCCTTGCTTGCACTTTAAGTAAAACTGAACTTGTCAGCAGATAATTTAAGCTATTTGGAGTTTCCCATACCTTGACCTCTTCAACGCTGAGTTCAATACTACTCAGAAATAATTCAGGAGCTAAGGACATGATGCACGGCTTACTCTGTGCTTAGCTTTTAGCTTTAGAAACATCAGTCTTTTCAGCACCCTCTATATACACTTGGGAAAGGCAGGCTTCTCTGGGGTGACCTTAAGTACCTCAGTTAGCAAGTACTGGTTGAAGAAGCACAAATTCTGAGGGAGAAAATTAGACTTTTTGAAGTGCAGGACTCTGGCCAGAGCAACTGAGCAAATAGGAAGTTTCACATTTGCTGTTATGGCAGTCTTTCTCCCCATTTTCACCGTTCATGTCACCTTTTCTCTGCCTACCGTCATCTGCAACAGGTGGTGTGCTGTGAAAGCAAAATTTCTGGGGATGATGGTTGCATACCATGGGTGCTGGCAAGGTGTTATACCTCCAGTGCACCCCTCCAGTTCCATCTTGATGCAGCCTGACAATTATGTCAGGGATCCGCGCTTCTGTTCCATGTATTGTTTGCACATATTTTGAGTCTTTTGAATATTTTTTTATTGCAGTTACAATAAAATAATTATAGTTCATTTTTAATGTCTTTGATTTTATATTCATTGTTAAAAATTACTATGTTGCAGACAATTAGAACCCCCCCTTATTATATTTTAATGATGTTTTAATATTACAAATATAATTTCCATATAAACCTTATTTAGATACAGGAACTGAAGTTGAAATTTAAAAGCAGTTCTGCACTCTCTTCAGAAATATTAATCTGTTTTAGGAATTCTGGTCTGGTAGACAAGGAAGGCACAAACTAGAAGTACTGCACAAGGCCAGGTCACCCATCAGGCTACACATAACCACCATCACACAAGAAGATGATGCAGTCAGAAAAAGGTTCTCAGGGAGTGATAACTGAGGTCTGTGAGTGTAAGCTTGTTTTGATAAATAGACTTATGTGTAAGTGAGAGTGCTCCTTTAAGGCAGGGAGAGATCTTGGTGTCCCAGCCTGCCAGGCAGCAGGACTTCTTCAAATCAAAATGCTTGGAGCTTCTTAAGGGGCACATACTCTCACAACTCCCCCTTCCAGAGGAAAGAAATGTACACATATAATATGTATACAGTGTATACATAATACATAATACAATATGTACCTGTATTTTCATCCAGTCTCTGAGTTGCTATCTTAGATCTTTGAGATCTCTGAGGTACTGCATGTATTTAACTCCCTACAGAGCTGTGCTCGGTCCCTGCATTTCTCTTCTTTGACCTTTCGCTTGGTGACACCTAGTCCACATGCTACTCTTCTGCCTGAATTTCTTCACCTTGGCTCTGTTCCTCCTGTTTTGCTCTTACATCAGGCACTGGTGTCTACCCACTTTAACAAAAAGGGGTGCCTTCATGGGAAAAAAGTCCACATTTTCGGTGTATGAATGAGCATTGTCAGATGGCTGTGTCATGATACATTTAACCTATTGGACCCTTCTGTTTGTTGTTCTCATTATGCTTAAAAGGACTTCACAATACTCCTACTTTTAATAGCACTGGTCTAAATTTTTCCTTTCCTTTTCTAAATAACATCAGGCCATTGAGAATTTGGATTCAAGAGGTATTGTCTTATAACTTACCAGGACCAAGTGTGGATCTGAGCTAGTAGAGCAGGCTTTTAAGAATCCTTTAAATAATTTTGATAGTTTTTTTTCCATTTGACTGTGTCTGTCTTGGACCTGAAAAAACATACCTAAAATAATAAACATTTGCAAAGTGTTAAAACTTGTTTCTTACATGCCATTACTGTAGCTCATGTGTCATATCTTGCAAATATTGATTTGTACATGAAATCAAGTTTGTAATGGTTGTGGTTTTTATTCTTTATCCTTCTGCTAAGTGGGAATCATAATCCAAAATCAATATGTATTTTCCAGCACACAGAAAAACGTCTGTGAACTGTGGACCATTTATAAAACTTCCTTCTTATATGCAATATGTATAACATTTTTGAGTCTTACTCTGATGTGAATGCCATTTTTTAAAAGTGTCAGTATTATGTTAACATTTTATTTATATAACCTCTTGACTTGCTGAGAATATGGTTTTTCCTTTGTGTGATGTATTGAAGCTACCTGAAAGCATGAATCACTTAAGTGATACCTCGACTATGTCTGCCCAACTCTTACTCATTAATAGATGGTTATGGTATGTGCTGGGAAATAAATCAAGCACAAATAATTGTTATGGCAGAGCCTTATCCAGAACCTCTGAACTACATCAGCCCACCTTTTAGGTGTGCATGGGGAAGAAACCAAGAAACACAAAGCTGTTCTTAAGAATATTACATCCTTGTAACATATTTAGGGTGGGATATGAGAAGGTGAGAGAAACCCATGTAGAAACAGCTAGATGGCTTTAAATATGGAGAAAGTCAAAATATTTGTCCTGGGGTGACAGACCAGAAAGGCCTTTGGAAATTTTGTCTGACCATCTCAGTTAGAAAGCAATGAAGAGGTAAAGCTCCTTGATAGGAAGACCTCCCCAGGAGCCCAGCACACCGCAGAAGGCTGAGCCCAAGGCAGAAGCACTGTCTGAAAACCAGTACACCAGCCAGAGTTTGGGCTCTTTGTCCAGCTGTAAAGCAGTCCTGCTGCCATGAGGCTGCTGTGACGCGCAAGCTGGACCCAAGGCTGTGGCTGGTAGGGGTGTATCTGTATCGCATATGCACTAGTGTGTGTGTGTTACAGAACAGAAATTGCTATCCACCCACTATACTCATCCTGGTTAGTAAATAAATTTTAAATTTTATGCGACAGAGTCCTGTGGCTTTGTCCTTGTGGCTACCCCACCCCTCAATTCTGCTGTGACAACTTTGCTGTTCTGTAGTTTCACTTAGTCCTGCTTTTTATTTGTCATTTTTACTTTCCATCTTCTCAGTGTTCTGCTTCTGCACGATAACCTCTCTCCGTGAGATTTAGGGTCTGACACACTTTTAGCCCTGCAATATGTGCTCCATCTCCTGTAACAATTCAGACTCTGCCTTTTCAAGATTTTGTTTTGCCTTTATTTTTCCTTAATAGTAAGAATTCCTCTTGTGACTTATCTGAACATTTCCAATCCACACCTGTAAATAAGAAAGAAATAAATAAGAAAGGCAGAGCACCACTCAAGTCTGTACTTTCTTTCATTATGCTTCTTGCTCTCTTATTATGATTAGATTTTGTATTGCCATCTTTTTAGTTTTCTGGTTTGTTCTGGTCATTTCTATAGTCTGACACATACCTGCAAGAAACTTTTCCCCCTCTAACATTATAATATAATCTGTTAGTTATGAAGCCTGGCATCATCATATTATTTTTCTAAATCTAATCCAAGATGTAAATCCAATGCTCTTTTTTTCTCTTAGTTGTGCATTTCTTACAGGTTTTGACAGGTTTCTGATACCTGTTACAGTCTAATCTCAGGTTAAGGACTTGTCAAAGCTTTCAGAACAGTCTATTTGTCCCAACACTATCAAATATGTACTACACGAATCCACTTCTTGGATTAAAATGCTTGTTAAATTTCAGTTACATAATATGTTAACTAGCTTGCTCTTTCTCATTTAACCGTTGATTCTTAAATTAATCTCATACTCTGCAATATTAAAATGAGAAAACCTGTCTTATTCCATTTTTCTTTTCAGGGTTTCCCCTTGGCTTCACAAAGAGACAATTATTTTGCTTGAACATTTTCAATCATCTGCTGTACTCCTGGAGAGTTTCAGCCTCTTTAGATTTTTAAATTCATGCTCCATATTGTCCAATTATTCTTCTTCTATTCCACTGTTTCTCAAGACAGTCTTCTTTTTCAACCTTCACTCCTGATACCATGTTGTAATTATAGACAGTGACTGGAGAGAACTGCGTCTCAGAGATTATACTCTGATGAGTTTCTAACATAATAATTCTATTTAATGGATCTTGGTCAAATATCAAGTGTCCCCAAACTACCAGAGATTTCTCCAGCATCTAGATCTGATTTAATAACTTGGGTTAATTTTTAAAGTTTTTGAAGAAGCTTTTAAAATTATCTACAGTGTACGCTAACCAAATCCAATAAATGTCTAATGCAGTTACAGTTAATTGGTAGGAGCTGATAACACGGACTCACTGTTTTCTTTTAATGCCATATCTGGAGGCAGTGGTAGAGCTGACTCCCTTTAATCCTACTCTGTTAAGCCTAGTGGGAGAAGTCACCCAGATCCACAGAGACTTTGTCTCAATGCCCTCCTTGTCTGAGGATTTTCAGACTTTTGTCTTCTGATGCTGAGGAGAACGCTGACAAGATCAGGCCCATTATCTTGGCTTCAGCATCATGACAAGAGAGAAATCTAGAGTTTAGTTAGGAAGACTGCAAAATCATATTGACCTCTCTTTACAGATGCACACTTCACTGGCTAATATCAAGACATGCTGATGATGTAAGACATACTTGATATATATAGTAGTATTGGCAGACAAAGGTATGACTGTAAAGGAAACAGTATGAGGAAGTGTATTTTTGCAGTCTTTTATGGTAAGAAACTGTTGCTTAAATTGATCAAGTACCATGTCTTCCATTGGAATGGTTGCACAAATATTTGCTGTTCACTGGAATGAATTTAGTTTGAAGAAAATAACTCCAAATGAGCACCTTTGTCCTACCTACTTTGCAGGCAGGATTTTTCTTAGTTATGTGTTTAAAACCAGCTTAATTTACATTCTCAATTTAGATGTAGGAAATAATTTTTAAAAAAACGAAGACCAGTGTGGGTTAAAGAGTTATCATCTTGTTTAATTCAAAACTTCCAAACAAAGATAATTCACATATAGCCAGATTCACGGTGCTGAAAATACCAAAACATTCTTCCGTACATCAGTTTTGCAAGAAACAGTGTAACAATTATCCTATAATTGCTAGATAACTAAACATTTATGTGTATGTAATTATATTGTAATTTTTAGCTACAGATGTCTATATACAGCATCTAGAGTTATTTTATATGCAATTAGATAATTTATTCTACAATTGTCTCATAGATTTATATAGCTGGTGATGTGCCAGCATAGAGATTACCAAATAATATGGGTGTTTTAAAAAAAAACCCTAGAAAATTATATAACAGTTGAGAAGTGCAAAAACAGCCTTTGAAACTTAATTTGAACTTTTCCTTTACTTTGCAAACTGTTTTTTCTCAAAAAAATTGTTTTCTGAAAGTGTTGAAATATAAGTTGAAAGAACACTAAAGTAACAAGGGAGTCTATATAAAGAAACAACAAAATATACACATATTGACTCAGCAATACAGAAAGGAGGATGTGAGAACTGAATAGAGCGAGATCTATTAGGTTGTGTAATTTTTCCCCAGTGAGCACATATTGCATTTAAAATTAAATTCATCTGAGGAAGTAGAAATCTTTCTGTAGGCAACATTTTTAAGTGTTATATGGAGGAACCAGACAAAAGAATAGACTTTTTTCCATCTTCAGATTAAGTAGAATGTTTTTATTCCTCGTACAGCCCTGTATCAGAGAGCACATCAGGATTTTGTGAACATCAGTTTGTGAAGTTTGAATTCTTGTTTATGTTTGGTAAAAGTTTATCCTCCTGGGGAAAAAAAAATCCACCCAATAAATAATTTGCAATGTTACATACTTAATTAGGAGGGGCAGTAATAGCAATATTAGCAGTCCTTTCCCTTCTTTTGAGAAGAAATGTGAGGGGGTCAGTACATGAACTCTGCAATCCTGTCATCATCAACTTAACTAATTAGTTATACTCTGCAGGGAAGTGGAAATTCTCTACTGTTTATTTTCTCTGTGGTTTCTTGCATTTCCTCTAGCTTGTCTGGTTTGCACCCCAACCAAGCTGTGTACGAAACCTAGGGGACTGACCATAGGAAAAGCAGTCTTACTGCCTGGACTTAATTTCCTGCTAAGCATAGTAAAGAATAAGGCTTCACTGCTGTTTGCTTCTGTACACAGTTTTCACACCGTTCAGCCTTCTTCCCTCTTGCTGCTGGCATCCTCCTTATTAGGGTTTTCAAGGATCTTTTTTTCTTGAGGAAAATAGAGAGGAAAAAGACCCCCTCTTCTCAATGTGGCAAAAAGAGACAAAATTCTTGCAAGTTAATCTCCAAAAAGGAAACAATTCCTACCTACTTGACTCTTCAATTCATGCTAATATCAGAGGTTCTGAAGACTGAAGTATTACATTCAGTGTAAACTGGGACTTTTTCTTCAGGGAAAGTCACAGTGGATTGAAAACAACAGCACAATTTAAAATGCCAAAGTAAAGGTCTTTTGCTTTCATTTTCAAATACAATGTTGAGGAAAGTGAATTTGATTCAGAAAAAGATTTTTAAAAATTTTTACAGTTTATATGTCTGCAGTCATTTTTGCATTGTAATGTTTTCCTTCAGCTTTCTGAAATCAGTTTGAATGTTAAAAAATAACACATGCTCTAGACTTAAAAATGTCTAATATGAAGTAGTTTCAAATAAAAGTACAAAACCACCAGGGAAAAACTAGATTTGTTTCTAACTCTGACAGCTGGAAAACAAAGTGCATCCAATGTAAAATGTTTTCAAGAAGTAAGTAAAAGAAAACAGACCTCTGAGCTGGTTAAAACTAGGGAGCTACAATTCCTTAGCTCAGCTCTCAATTTCAGACTTTTCTATATATTTTCTTTTCATTAATGCCCATGTTCTTCAAGTTCAGCCTGATTTGTGGGAAGTTTCCATTGGTAGGTACTGTGTGTAATGGATGAGATTGTGAGCAGTGTTGTCACTTCAGAAAATGATGGATTAAGGGACAGAGGGTAGGGATCTGGAAGGTATTAAATAGATCAGTAGACAAGTTCTTCTCTCCTTAATCAGCAGTATTTACACTGAAAACAAGGGGGGACTGAGGTTAGATGGTCTGGCTAAAGCTGTACTCTAAGCACATCCTTTAAGTCTTTGTTAGCCGGAGGAAGTTCAGAGCTTTTTCTCTACTGTTTCCTTCTATCAGCAAATATGGAACAATGACCCTGGATTTAAATAGACAGTATATCTTGAGTTAAAGAGATGACAATCTGCTAAAAGGCAAAATTTTGAAGCATAATTAGGCAATACCAGCCAAGAATATTCTCCCCAGGGACAAAATATAAGTTAGAAGCAGCTGATGACCTAAGATACTGTAAAGAGATAGCTGTTTATTTTCTCCTAAAAATCAATCTATGATTGGATTAGTATCACAGTCATACAGAGAGACAGACTATTTTTCCATCATTGTTATTAATGAGTAGCATTCTTTATATTTTAATATCTTGCTCTAATTATTTTAAGAAAATTAAAACCATCCATTGGCCAGTCATTACTTACCTTATCTCTCATCAGCCCCTGCACCTCAGAAGATAAGGACAGAATAATGTGGTTACAGTGATTATTTCTGAGTCAGAGTGAGGGTCTAATCAAAAAGTAAGCATCTAATCTTCATAGCTAGAAAAGTTAATCTGGGTAAAATCACTTCTCTTTTTTTTCCATGCTCAAAGGCTCACTCTGCTTTTAAAACTGTATTAAGACTGAAATATTTCACTAGTTTTTGCTACTCTCTTGTCCTCAGAAAGCTGCTGTTGGTTCTAATCCACCATCTCACAAAAGCTGTGTAGACTGGTGAGGTCCAGGAACCAAAAATATTCAGTATCAGACCAAAAGGTAAAGGTGCTCTCTCTGAGCAAAAAGACATTGGAATTCAAACTAGAGAGAAATTCTACTGTTATGGGAGGAAGATCTGCACTGCTACTTTGGAAAATCCCTACTGACAGTTCAGTCCTGAATTTCCAAGAAATCAGAACTCCACTTTAAGGCCTTAAACTGAGTCTTTCACATTAGGGGCTACTGGTATTTCCTCTTATCTCCCCAAATTCAGATTTGGCTTTCATAAATATTTTAGTCACATAGATAAAAGATAACATTTTCATGCCATACAAATGTAGGCAGAGCTGGCTGAAGGAATTGTCCAGGGCAGGCAGCCTTCTGGGGGTGGCAGTATAGCCACAGACCATTTCTTGGCCACTTCTGATGGACCTCTGGAAATCATGCATATAGCAGATGCTGCCATTTGAAGAGGGTTTGTACCATTTGGAATGTGGCTGCAAGGGAAGAGAGGAATATCCCAGAAGCAATACACTTCGCTCCTGCTTCTCCCTTTGAACCTCTATAACACAAGAGCAGTACGCCATCCCTTGTAGGGGTCTTCCTTCTGCCTCTTCCCTTCCTACTGTGGGGTCAGGCCTGGTCCTTGATCCCTGAAGTAACAAGACTGAGGAACTCTCAGGAGTCTCTGAGCTCAGGTTTGAAAGTAATGGGAATACAATGAGTAACCCTTTAGGGATAAAACCTAAGATCTCTTCTTGTCTACAGAGATAGCTCAACAGCTCAAAAAAGATATTCAGGCATTACAAGGACAACAATCATTTTTGAAATACCATATTTTTATTTAGAAATCAGAGAAGACTCCAAACTGCAACATGGGACACAGGTCTTTATGAGAAATTTTCTGAACTTCTGTGCTCTTTGGTGGCTGAATTTTGATATAGTTCACAATCAGCACACAGAGAGAGTGGTGAGCCATGCTATTTGGACATAAAGACATAGACTGGCTACAGACCAATCCAAAATGAAGAACATTTAGTTAGAAAAGAAATTCCCACAGAATAGTTTAAAATCATATTTGCTTAAGATTTTGATACTGGCTTGAACTGACTGTGGCTGTGTAGCTGCCCAGAGCTTGCTGCCAAAATGGTTTCGTTTCAGACTAGAAGGGAACATTTCTGGGCAAAAAGAAAAACAATTTTATTACATACTGTTGAACTGTTACAGCCAGACTGAATGTTGATTAATTGTCCAAAATATATTTTTTCTGTCCCTCCAATAAAACTATTTTTTCAGCACATTACAGTTGGCAGAGAGATGGAGGATCAGCCTGCTGAATGGAGTGACCATAGACATTGACAGGTTCACATTTCTTCACTGGCATGACAAAATCAATATGCTATTTCCCATTCTTAAATATGACCCAGAAAAGGCAATGTATTATCAAGAAACTTCCAGATGCAGAGGAAAGTAAATAAAACAATCCTACTGTATTTCACTATCCATTACCTCTATAGCCATTTCAGGGAGTATCTGCACAGCACCAGCACACTGCCACGCAGCGAGATGGATCTGCTACCTCTGAATAACAGTCAACAGTGTAATATGATACTGCAGCTTGGCTAATTAACTGTGTGGAGAAGCTGGGTATGTTTGCAGCAGTAGTCTGTCATACTATTGTCTGTCTGCTGCCTAGGGTACCCAAGCTAGCTCATTCAGACACCCTTTAAAACCTCCACGCCCATAGAAGATAGTAAGCATTATCAGTGCTAATTACTTATGCTTGGGTGAAGCTCTGTGAAGCTACATCATTATCCTCCTTCAAATCCCTCATTACAGCTCTCCTTTGCCCTGATGCCTACAAAAAACTTGTCAACAGTTAATCTCAGGGTGTGTTGAGATAACTGCTTGTCAGGCTGGCTTGAGTGTCCCACTGGCTCCTTACACTTCCCCTCTGCCTCTGCATTCCTCTCTTGGCTTATGTTACGACTCAAGGTCTGTGGGACGACCTTTTGGTTTGATGTCCACTGCCTGGTTCACTGAATTAAACCCCCACAGGAAAACACTTTTCTGAGTTTGCTGAAAAATTGGAAATATGTAGGAGAGTGCCGGAAGAATGGTTCACAAATTGGAGAGGATGCCTTAGAGAACTCACTCTGCTTAGTTAACCAAGAAAATGACTGAGAGACAACATAACTTGTGTAAATAAGGTCCCTTCAGGGGAAAAATATACAAAGGGCCCTTTAATCTAGTAGAGAAAGACAGAAACAAGAAACGATGGCTAGCAGTTAAAAACCAACTTCATATTAGGAGTAAGCTATTCATTTTTAACAGTCCAGGTGGTTAACCGGTGGAACAAAGTGGTGAAGAGATGAAGAGCTGCTGTCTCTTGGTATCAGGAGAGGAATGCTGCTCAGAATTGTCTGCATTACCCAGCACAGGTCATGCATTGCCAGACTCCACTGGAATGCAACAGCTACCGATATGTAGGAGGTCAGTCCAGAAGATCTTCTCTGGTCCCTTCTAGCTTCATGAATCTGCAAAAAGTGGGTAACAATGCTGAGAGGACTTCAAAGATGCTAGATTCACCTAAATGGCTTGTCCAATCCATGAGTGGAAAGACAAATGATATGTCTATCTGCAGTTTTGCTTACCTATTTAAAATTTCTGGTTTTGCTTTCTTTCTGATTCCAGGTGAAATATTGGCTGCATAGCATAACAAACATATCTGCAATGAGGAGAGAGTAAGGTAAGAAAAATAGCTTATTAGCTTCCAAGGGAAAACACACAACAAGTCTATATAACCAACGTTGCTCTAACTTGTTTATAGCATCTATTAGTAGAGCAAAGGAAGCTTTGTAAAGTGCAAATGAGCCAATTGATATGATTTTTATATGTGAAAGAAATTCCCTAGAAGAGTAGTCAAATTCTAAATTTAAACATTTTAGTCAGGTTAGTAGAATAGTTTGCACCAGACTCCCTTAGCAGCTTTTTTTATCTTTATGTTTAAACAAACTTGGAGTAAAAATCTTTCAGAAGGTCTCTTTTTGTCCATTGGTCATGTTGCTTATAAATAGTGCCAGTTTATTGCTTTAAATAGTCAGTACCACGGATATTTAAAAGTCCAATTTATGTGCAGAGGACATCTTACCATGTTCTTCATGCAGTTAGCCCTGGATTGTGTGAAAGCTTAGATTGCATCACTGAACTGTTTAATAAAGCAGTGACCTTACCAGTGGCGTACATTTACACTAAAAGTTCAGAATTACAGGATCTACAAAGGTAATGAGAAAATGATTACTCTGTCTTACACACTGAATTCTCCAGGGACTTCTATGTGCAGCAGTGATATTGCAGATGGGTGATTCCCACATTTCTTCTTTGGAGCTTCTAATAAAGCCAAGGTTGAAACACAGTGCTTCAAGTGAAGAAAATATTTGCGAAATTTATTTGGTTTTATTGAAGAGTCAAACACATCTCTTACATTCTTGAAAGAAGCTTGTTCAGATGCAGGCAAATTGTAGCAAAAAACCACAATGTATATTTAAGCCACATGCTCAGTGAAAAACACTGATGTAATACTGTGTTTCTGTGATTCTGAATACCTTTTCTCATCCATTCTTTACTGTGAAGGAAGAAAGAAAACATGTGCAGGTCAACAGTACTCAAATTTTTCTGTGGATGAGTGATGCTTTCTCAATGAACTATAGACATGAACAAGAATTTAGGAACAAAACTGTGAGATGGACACTAACAGGAATAAGACTTTGACAAAATGGAGTCAATCCTGACATTAGTTACTAGATTAAAAATGTCAAGTCCATTTTCTCTGACTTATATCAGGCTTGAATTTCACTTAACTAGGCAGAGCTCTCCTCACCTCTGTTTTCAGTTAGATTAATGTATAGTAATTGCTACTGTTATTTTGCTTATCCACTAAAAATATATATAACTTGAATCAGGCTTTAGTAGAACTGTAGATAAATGATAAAAATACTGGGTACATTTAGGCAAATTAATTGTAGAAAAGTAATGGATTATAGATTATAAAATAAAATAGGACTCAGCATGTAAAGTTTTTTTTTAATGCTTAATTTATTACTTCTTGCTCTTCAAGCAGAAGGCATAATAATTTCCCTATAAACATGCTGATCAATATTTAGATAAAGCACCAAATACAGTTTTATCAGACTTTATAGGGCTATAAAATGGGTTTGAATAAAAAGTTGAGAAATGAAAATAGTAAACAAGAACTGTCACAATAATTACTTACAGGCAGAAGACTGCTTCCTTCCATACTCCCCAAACTAATAAAAGGCACTTTGCACAGAATACAGAATAGGGTTCATATTGATTCATCTACTGCTGTTTTCATTTGTCATTACAATTAAGGCTTTTGGTTAAGCCAGCTCTGCTTTAAATAACATGAAATGGTGATAGGCCCCAAAAGATTGATTTTCTGAAAGTGGTTTACCTAAGCCTTTGCCTGATCAGTCTTCCCACAGATCTGCCTATGGCTCTCTTTTCTTCTTGCCCAGGGTTCTTCTAGATGAGTTGAGAACTACCCAATACCTGGGTCCCTTTGATTTCTGCTTATAGTGCTTTCACCAGAAAGGAAGGAGTCTGGGAAGAAGCAAAGAAAGCAAAGGTACCCTGTAGCTAGTGAAAGACCTTATTTTCTGGGCCATCCCAAACCAACACAGACTTAAGGCAATCTGTTGCTTCAGAAAATCAAAGCTCCTGGTTTTCTGCAGGGACTGGGAATTGACTACAAAAGGCATGTGAATAAGTAAAGAGTGCAGGCTTTTCCTTTCTAAATTTTACTGCTATGGACTTTACCACCTGAAAACAATATTTGCGCCTCCTTGAAGGAGTTCTGCCTTTGCATTAAATATAATCCAAATATTTAAAGTTATAGGAGACATCCTAAAGCTTGTCTAGTGCTGACTGCTTCTTTAGGGACTTTACCTACCGTGCAACTGCATGTGTGATTAAGTTATCTCCCCTTACGTTGGCAGCTTTGTTCTTGTTCTCTGATAAAATTTTCATTCCTCCAGAAGATTCCTGTCAGGAACTTTCCTCCTTCCAAGCGATTCGTCTATGAAAGGAGGGAATAATATTTGACACAGATGAATACAAGGAAGTTTATCTGATATTTAGAAAGGGATTCAGAAAATGATCTTGGATTTTTTTTTAATTAATTAATCTAATTAAACTTTGGAAGTTTTAAACCTTTGACATTTGAAAAGTCAGTTTGTACTGGTCTAAGAAGCAAACCAAACCTTAAGGACGGATAGGTAATGCAGAGGAAAATGCAGGCTCAGAGTAAGACTATTAAAGGAGAAAGCTTAGGCTTAAAAGTAGGCTATGTGGTATTGATAA
The DNA here is from genome assembly GCA_013389905.1 of Sula dactylatra. Classification (NCBI taxonomy): domain Eukaryota; kingdom Metazoa; phylum Chordata; class Aves; order Suliformes; family Sulidae; genus Sula; species Sula dactylatra. The sequence goes on from WEKW01005447.1 coordinate 43,734, forward strand.
AGCAGTTGCTGAAGTACAAATTTGTCTTCATCTGTTACTTTAAAGTAAAATCTTTTAACTAAGATGGGGTCAAATTCTAATCCTTCCTCTCCCAAATCTGAGCAATTCCCACTGAAATGCCCTCTCCCCATATCTAGCAGAATTTGGCACTTTCTTTTCAAGTGAAGCTGAGAATCCTACTTCACTGAAGGCAGGGATTCCTATTTAGAAAACAGGAATCTTTATCTTCCTTTCAACCAGTAATAGCTATAGATAGCTCTCCCTGATGTACCAGAGCACAGCATGAAATCCATTACCTGTGTTAATATTGCTGTTTTTAAGCCTACCAGCATTTCAGTAGCAAAGTCTAAACCATCCAGACATAGGAGATATTTTTATTAAATATATTCTATGCAAAAATATGAACATTTTCTTGTAATCCAGGAATATTGCCCTCTCTCTTTTAAATATCATATATATATACGCACATATATGTGTATGTATAAATTGAAATATATTGTGGTGGGTTGACCCTGGCTGGATGCTAAGTCCCTACCAAAGCCACTCTATCACTCCTGGTCCTCAACTGGACAGGGGAGACAAAGTATAATAAAAGGCTCATGGGTCAAGATAAGGACAGGGAGAGATCACTCACCAATTACTGTCACAGGCAAAATAGACTCGACTTGGGGAAATTAGTTTAATTTATTGCCAATCAAAAGTCAGAGTAGGGTAATGAGAAATAAAATCAAATCTTAAAACACCTTCCCCCCACCCCTCCCTTCTTCCTGGGCTCAACTTCACTCTCGATTTTCTCTACCTCCTCCCGCTGAGCAGTGCAGGGGGACGGGCAATGGGGGTTGCGGTCAGTTCATCATACGTTGTCTCTGCTGCTCCTTCCCCCTCGGCAGAGGACTACTTACTCTTCCCCTGCTTCAGTGTAGGGTCCCTCCCACAGGAGACAGTTCTCCATGAACTTCTCCAATGTGGGGCCTTCCCATGGGCTGCAGTTCTTCACCAACTGCCCCAGCGTGGGTCCCTTCCACGGGGTGCAGCCCTTCAGGAACAGACTGCTCCAGTGTGGGTCCCCTGCAGGGTCACAAATCCTGCCAGCAAACCTGCTCCAGCGCGGGGTCCTCTACAGGCTGCAGTTGGATATGTGCTCCACCATTAACCTCCATGGGCTGCAGGGGGACAGCTGCCTCGCCATGGTCTTCACCATGGGCTGCAGGGGAATCTCTGCTCCGGTGCCTGGAGCACCTCCTCCCCCTCCTTCTTCACTGACCTGGGTGTCTGCAGAGTTGTGTCTCTCACATATTCTCAGTCCTCTCTCTGGCTGCAGTTGCTGTTGCGCAGGTTTTTCCTCCCCTTCTGATTAGCTCAGGCTTGACCAGCAGTGGGTCTGTCTTGGAGCCGGCTGGCATGGGCTCTGTTGGACACAGGGGAAGCTTCTAGCAGCTTCTCACAGAAGCTACCCCTGTAGCCCTACTGCTACCAAAACCTTGTCATGCAAACTCAATACATACATGAACATGCACACCTTTTTTTTCTATTTCACAGCTTTTCTTTTATCATTAAAATATTTTCAAATCTCTGCTAGTCTTGACTCAAGCTTGTCTTTATTTCTTTTGGTATCATCTGCTTTATTTGTGTTCTTCATCAGTTGTCATTTGATATAGACAGATATTAAATTTAAATGACTGACATCTATCTAAGTCCTCACTGTAGTGCTTGACTGGCACAGATTGTACCACTGGTAATATCTACATATAGAATATTAACTATGAGGAAACAGAGGAAACAGCAACTACATGAATCAAAGAAAATTTACCCGCAAAATTATACCACCATAAAGTGACTTAAAAAGGAATCATAACTTCACAAAAAATGCAAAACTAATAGGGGCCATTTTTAAATGGACATGAAAGGGAAAAACAAATAAGCAAACAAGTCACATAAAGTATCAGCCTGTCTGCAGAGGGAATTCAAGCACTGCAGGAAGGTAGAGTATTTTGAAAAGTAATTACAGAGTCAAATTATAGAAATGTGCCAGCATTTCTTGGTAAGAGACAAGACAAACAATGACTGTTGTGCATGATTTCAATGCATACATCTGGTCCTGGGACTGCAGTCAGAAATATGTTGCCGTGATCACCCGTGAAGCTGTATTTCTCATGGGAATCCTCACCTCATTGTTCCAGTATGCAGGTGAGTGTGGATTTAAAGGAGAGGAGAGAAAATAAAAACAATCTTTCCTTTCAAGGGGACACCATCTATACCCATTTCTAGCTGGAAACTAGTCCTGCTGTGTCATGGCTCTGCATGGAAGCATTGCTGGATTTCATCATTGCTGCATCTGAGGTAGTACACAAACACTAAATTAAAGAAAAAATAACAAGAAAAAATAAGTCAAAGAGATTATGTATGTACGTAAAACACCTACGAAAGCCCTCCTCTTACCAGAAAAGGGCTTTGGTAATTTTATTCTTCCTGTAGGTGAGACTCATACAGCACTTACAGCATGAATTTTTCCATTTACAGTATCTGTAGCAAAAGGACAGCTAAATCAACAAACTGATTTTCACAGTTATTGTTTCTTCTCATTTCATTTACTTGGTGGTTTTCACACTTGTAATTTAAAGAACTGCAAGATGGAAGAAATTGCAGATATACAATGAATGTTTGAGCTGGACATTAGTAAGTGGTAGTACTGTGTTCATACATCTTTGACATCTCTCAGTGTTACTGCAAGCACAGAGACAAATGCAGGATTTCCTGCAGTAATAAACCAATCATGGCTCTTTGACTTAATAATGAAAACACCATGCAACAGGAAAATTGCTAACATTTTCCATAAAAATGAATGGAAATGAGAAAATCTGATGCCATCTATCACTGGCTTTTTAGAATGAATAGCTCTATTCAATGTATTTTAATGTGGTTTTACTACACTTAAAACATCCAACCATTTCTTTATTATTTTTATCTTTATATTGCTTGATGCATATTAGGGATGCAGTGTATGGCTTGCTGGAAATTCAACTTCTGCAAAACAAACCCCTCTGGAACTCAGCTCACAAGGTTCCTTGTAATGGTGTTGATTCATGCCATTTCTCCTGTTAATGATATTGTACATAGCAAGGCTTTGAAATCACTGAATGACATTCCTAGGTGTGAAATCATGCCACCAGTCCAGTGGGGAATTCACAGTACACCGTGCTTGGGAACCAAAGCAGTTGCTGAAACCATGTGTTAATGTTCAGAACTAGAGCACAGTATAGTTTTGTTCAGAGAGCAGACAAAATGCAGTAGGATTTCTGAGATGAGGTTTAAAGGTAGAGCTGGGAAAATGATGTGTTTTCTTAGCTGGGTTTTTTTTTTTGGTTGGTTTGGTTTTTGATGTTTCTGGAGGTAAGCTAGAGATCCTATTCTTTTTCTTTTGTTTGGTTTCAGTTCAGGTTGAACCATTAAATTCAATTTAATTAAATTCCTTTTTTTCTTTTTTTTTGAAGGAGGATCTGGCAAAACAAAAAGACTGGACACAATTACTTGGCAGGGAGAGGATAAAATTGAATATGTTTGGGGTTTTGCTTTTCTTTTTTGGCAAATACTTCAGTTCAGAAAAAAAAAATCTAAGCCACACCATTCACAAGCTGGAAGAAGACCACTGAATGCACATTTGTCTCTCTGACAAACCCTCCAGAGAGGAGTTTGGATATGCTCCCAGAAGAGCATTTCTATTTTTATCCAAACATCACACCCTTGAAAGAATACTAGAAAAAGGAAGGAAAAACTACAAATCTGTTCCAGATTAATTTGAGATATTGATACCAGGGCTAGAATTATAAACCAAAAACTATCCTTCTGAGGTCAGTGAAATGTATTTAGTGTTGAGGCTCTGGATCAAGAACTTCATTTACCCCTAAAAACTGCTGTAGTGCTTTAATATTGTACCTGGACTTCACTTTCACTGTTCCAACTCCACAGCTGTCACTGAGGATTCCTGACCGATAACAATGCCAGGAGATCGAACTCGCCCGTGTTTGGGTGCCTCTTTAAGATCTTCAGTGAAGCTTCAGATTTCCCTAGCAAGATGTGAAACATTTTGACAGAAGTTTGTCTTTAGGTTAAGAGAACTGAAACCCTTACATCTCTCTTCCCCATCTCTCTGTATCTCTTTTTCTCCCCGTCTTCCTCAAAGATTCCAAATTTTTGTGTTTCCTTATCTATGGCTCCCCTTCTTCTTAGCTTTCTCTCATGTTTGTGTTTTCATTACTTCCACATCATTACATTTTTGCACAGAAGGAACTACAAAAACCACCCTCTCATTTTTTCAGGCTGTTTCTTAGCTTTTAGGTGTTGGCTGCTGCTGAGGAGCCTGAAACCACGGGAGAGGCAGGGTGGCTCAACCACCTTTGCTGCAGCTGAGGGGGAAGAGCCAGCGCAAGTGCAGGAAGGAGGACAGCACAGCTGGGAGATGCCTGTCTGTAGCTACAATGGCCCTGGGGCAGTGCCTGGGAAGAGTGACTTGTTTTTCTCAATTCTCTAAGACTTTCATAGCTAAACCTCAAGTCTCTTTCCCTGGGATCTGGGATATGAGTTTATCACACAAATGACATTGATTTTTTTTTTTACTGGTTAGGATTAACATGAAATTTAAAAATATGATCTCACAGAGACCCTTGTGAATCAAGAAAGATTCAATTAGAAGCAACAAAGCTCCATAGTGTGAATGCAATGTAGGCAGAAAGGCAATCCGGCGCAACTGAGACACCATAAAGTGGATTCATCTCCATCGGAAGGGGATCCAGGCCAGTATATCAGAAGTCCAGTCTCTCTGGGTGGATCAGCCCAGGTTTGTCAAGAATACACCTAAGTGATTCTGGTCTAAAATTCCTCAACACTTTCCTTGTGTTCATACCAGTTAAAACAATGTATAAATACATGAAAACATCTGCCTCACTGTCTCAACCTGTAGTATTGATGTAATGAACAGATAGATTTTTAATTTTATATTTATCTGGATGAAAAAGAGAATAGAATGGTGAAAAGGAAGGGCAGCCTTTAATCTTATTTTCTCATTTCTGAGCTGACATCAGGAAAAGAAAGAAACTGAATGATCTCTGTAATCCAACTGCAGAAAGTATCATCAAGGCCGTAAATTTTAGTGACAGACGAGGGCGTTGAAAGGAAAGAAGCTTAACTATCAGGATGATAAATACCTTTTAAAATACAACTTTAAAAACATAAGAAAAATAGGCAGAGGAAATGTAAAAGAAAAGCTGTGGGTGTGGAAATATTTCTTTTAAAATTCATTTAATAAAAACATTCCCTGTAGCTTGCTTGTTACACTTAGTTCCACTTTCCATTCTATTTGCAAAACTCAAACTCGGCAGAAAGCTGAAGGGGAGAGAAGCATTTATAAATTAGTGTATGTCTCCAAATGATTAATGCAGCAGTCATGTTCTTTCTCATCAGTTCAAGACCACTTGCACATCTATAGAAATCGGGCATGAGGTGTGCTGAAGCATATTAAAATCACTCCTTCTACTTTTGTACTGAATAATCATTCTTGCTCTTACTTTGGTACCACTTAAAGGAGAAAGAAGGCAACTTAACCACTATCACATACAGCCTGAGGCAATTGTGTCATATATGCTTCACTCAGAAAGATATTTTAAGATATTTTAAGATAATTATTTAGTTTCTTTTAATACAGCTTAAATACAGCATTTAGGAAAATGCATTGTTTTCTACTTTTTTTGCCTGACTACCCTTGACTATTCTCTATCTATCCAAGATGTATTATCTACCCAGGGTACATTATCTATCCAAGAATCAAGGAGCTGGAAATGGAAAATTCCTGTTAGTTCATATAGCTTATCTCTCTCTAAAAGCAATACTGTTTCGTACATCATAGATTATAACCTGGTTTTGACATGTTGCACAAAGGTAGAATCAACTTTCTTGCCTCTTTCAGTTCATTCTACCAGTCAGGAACAAAACTCCCCTACAGTTTTTCTCACTACAGGAACACCATTGACTGCCTAGCAGCTTCAGAAAGCTTCTGTTCAATTAGGTTATGTTCCCTTTGACATATAAACAGCTAGGAATGGCTTATTTTGCAAACAACAGGGCTGGTATTACTGTCTGTAGCTCTTTGCTTTCACCTCTGTTACCAGAGTCCACCTCTGCCTGAGGTAAAAGACAGTCAGTAAAGGTGGCATTTAATGAACCTAAGTAGTTTTGCTTGACCTACATAATGGATCACTCCAACGACCTCTCCTAATGTCTGGGCAGAGGGACAGCAACCTCACAGAATCACACAGTAGCTGAGGCTAGAGATCATCCAGTCTGATGCCCTGCTCAAAGCAGGATCAACTAGAGCCGGTTGCTCAGGACAGTTTCCAGCCTGTGTTTGAGTATCTCCAAGGATGGAGACTTCACAACCTCTCTGGGAAACCTGTTCAAGTGCTTAACCTCTCTCAGAGTGAAAAAAAGTACTGCTAATCTTTAAATGAAATTTCCTGCCTCTTGTCCTGTCACTGGGCACCACTGAAAAGAGCTGGCTCCATCTTCTTTACTCCCTGCCCCCATCAGTCATATGTCCCTTGTCACAGGTACCCAGCTCCATTTAGCAGCAAGCCCATGTTTCCCCTCATCTTCCTTTTGTTGCTGACAGACCTGTAGAAGCCCTTCATGTAGCCCTTCTTGCCCCTTGCCAGATTCAACTCCAGACTTTTCAGCTCCAGTTTAACAAAATGTGATTTGGCTGGTGGGATAACAGGCTGTGAAGATTCTGGGTAAACATGGAATGACCACTAGTGTCCTTAAAACTCAGCATGCTTCCCAAAAAGAAAACAAAACCAGCAATGGTTTTAACTATCATGTTAAAACTATCATGTGCTCTAGGCAGGAGGCTTAGTTGAGCTTTAATTAAAATTAGGACTGCTGTCCTCATAGTGCTATCAGAAATAGTTCTATATCGTGTATTGCCCAAGTTGAGGTTCATCAAAGAAGTATGTATAGAATAAGATAGACCAGAAGATAAAATGGTAGAAGAGATGAAAGGAATGAATGTCCTATTGAGGTCTCTTTTTCAGCATTTCTCAAAAAAAAAAAAAAAAAAGACAAAAGAAAAATGCTTTCTGGAGTGAGGATATGTAAGGGCTGTGCTGCTACATTAAAAGGAGAGCGAGTTCCAGAACAACTCCCTCTTTTAAGTTTAAAGAATGTTAAATAGGAAACAGTTCTTAGCAAACAATGGTATTTCTTTTTTCATTAATTTACTTCTGTAATAGTTCCTTTAAAAGCAGCAATGAACTATCTTAATTCTCTATAATTTTCCTTTTTACAATAACTGCTATTTTTAGGAAGGATATTTTGGGGAAGAATTTTTGCCTCAGTACCTTGAGAAAAAAAGGTAATTGCAACAAAATAGGATAAATGTATGTGCAGATAGAAGATGCATTATAGCACGTATATACTCTCTCCCTTTCTGTATGTGTATGTGCTATATATAGCCTCACTGGATCTCACAGTTCAAAACTAGAATTTCAGTTTCAGTTCTGCTTTCAGTTTTATGTAACCATGATTTTTTTATTTTTTGTGCATGTTTATATTTTACCTGCTGGAGATGGATAATTTGGGGAAATTTGGCAGTAACCATCAAAGCCAAATAAATGATTTACGGCTGTTTACACCAGCAGAAATTTTGGCCCTCACAATGCAAAATCTTTAATCAAATGGAAAGGCTGACACTCAGCAATTCTTAGTTCTGATTACTTTTGTAGCCGTATCTGAAGAGTGTGTGCCAAAAGGGGAGTTCTGGCAAACCTGCATAGACACTATTTTTGGATTTCTGTCTTTGGTGTTTCCATAATAATATGGCTGGGTGAGAAAAATTTCAAATTGATTCTTAGAGTAACTAATAAGATTAATTGAAACATTTTTTGACACAAAAGTTTCAAGCATAAAACTCACCTTGTTAAAAATATAGCTACATAGTGATGCTAGGTAAAGTGAATGGGTCTGAATAGAATTGCTTGAGTACTGCAAAACAGTGTTTGTGAGCACATCAATCACTTCAGTTTTCATGTTCTATTGTTATTCACTTTTTCTGAACATTCAGATGGGCAGGTTTTTGTGTTTGCTTGAATATTTCTGAGATGTCTGATTTTTTTTTCAGCACTCCTACTATCAAAGCTAACAAGAATGACCACACATGCAAAGGATGGTTCATTTTTTGCTATTCATTAGTCTCCTGGCTGAGAAATGCCAATCACTGCAGCTTCCAGTAACTGAGACGGAATAATATGAGTCAGGGACAAATCAGGCATTGTGAACAAGGAGTGAACAAAATGAAGAACTGATAAGCTACCTATCCATAGCTAAAATACCTCTGTACAACCCTGTTTTTCCCAGTTTTTCTGCTTTGCTTGGGCTTGTTTATTTGCCTGTCTGTAGAATCTTTGCAAATCACAGAACATTAATATTACTTTGCAAATATGCCCAAAAGGAAGAATTCTTTTTGCAAACAAATATTTGCAAGGTAATTTGACTGTCTTTTTCTTATATATGGGATTTTAACTTTTTATACAAGTCGTGTATAAACCATAAGAATTAACTTAGGCATGGAGACTCATGCACAAGCTAGTAAATGGTTATGAGAGAAACAGCCTATGGATAGGGAGCATGAAAAATTGAAAAAGAGATGAGGAATTAAACTCTATTATTTCTCTTATTCCTTGGGAGCATAAGTTGCAGCTATGCTAATGGTTAGATCAGCAGCATTTAGAGGAGCAAAATGATAATGGATCCACATGGCTGCTATGATAACACTCAGCATACTGAATAATTACAGAGACATTGGTAACATGTTGAGCTTCCCAGTGAATGTAATTAATACGGTCAGGGCCTCATTTACTCAGTGAAGCACACCAAAGTCTAAATCTGGAACAAGGGCTCCTGTTTCTGCAAGGTTCTACTGCAAAAGTCATGGTGATTGCACAGCCACTCCAGAACAGAGGAGCAAAATGAGAGAATAAGAATTACACTGCAAAATCAGTCTTTAGGCAAAACACTTTCAAAACCCTTGTTCCATGAAAGTGCAGGGCTTAATGCTTATAATCAAGGCTTATGCTTCCTTTTTCACCTAACAACCACACTGATTTATCTTAGTAATAGTTTACAGCTGCCCTCAGAAGTAGCAGCAGTATGTGAACCATTGTAACATTTAAATTGTGATAAAATACTCCCCAAAGCCAGTAAGTAAATTTGGTTTTTTTTTGTTTTTTTTTTTTTTTTAATGCAATGTCAAAGGTAAATTTCCTTCTGTTTGTGTTTTCTGCCAGGATCTGCTTACAGTTGGGGTCAAATTCAGTCCTGGTGAAGAACTGAACTCATCTGAAGTCTGAATTTTTCAGCCCATCAGTTTATGGGAAAAGAACTCTATGTCTCTGGTTTCTTCCCTGATCTCCGGGTTTTTCCTTTCTTCTCCCAGCCCATCCCCAGTAGCTCCCTCTCGGCACAGCTGGCTGCTGCTCCCTAGCACCCGCTCTCAGCAGCCAGCCTCTCCTATAGTCCTGGAGCAGCTCCTCTCTCTCAGAAAACTTCTGCCAATGGTTGCCTTTATTAAATAGTCACTAATTATGATTAGATTAAATAAAACAGAGTTTATTTGACACAAGTAGTGGAAAATGGAGATAAAATCAAAGTAACTAAATGTAAGCAAAGTAAATCATAACCAACATCTAGGCAGCCTAGCTAGTTAGACTAAACCTCATAATTGCAAGATATTGATTGAGTAGGACTAAAATCTTATATCTCTTTGATGTTTATGTGGCTATTTTCAATAGTCATTTGAGTCTGGCAGCTCAAAAGACCTTTCAACAGAGCAAAGTAAGGTGTTTCTTTTCCTCTGATGGTTATTTCTTCCTGTTTTTCCCCCCTCTTTCAATACTGCTGGGCCAGTATCTTTATTTTCTTGTCTGCTAATGCTCACTTACAGCATCACAGCTTAGACTGAAGCTGATATATCACAACATATAAATATATTAATAGATTGATTAATATTTTAGAATATATTAATATATAGATAAGTTAATATATATAACATACTGTTAATGTTTTAGTAATATTTATATCAGTGTCAGAGTTCACACCCAGTTCACAGCAGCACAAAGGTAACTCACTATGCAAGGTGACACATCCCCTCCCCAGGGCTCTAAAAGTTCCACGTGCTGTTCTTATGGCATAACAGTGCCAGCACATCTCAGAACAAAACACAAGGAGAACCTCCTGAGGACACCTAAAATTTTCTAAGTCTTATGTTATATTCTTGGGTAGAGCAACATGCCTTGTGCAATCCTATGGCATTAGACATTTTGGAGATAAATAAACATGGATTCATTACCCCGTCTGCCAATGTTCTGCCTTGTCCCAGGGTGATGATGTCATTGTGAAGCCTGACCTGTGGAGCACACCAAGGTACGTACAGGACTCCAAAAATGATGTAAAAACCTTTCATTCGAGCCTAGACAGGAAAATGTACAGAGGAGATGATGGCAGCTCATGCTAATGTTTTTTAAGGTATATTTTTAAATATTATCTTCCTATTCTGACTAAACAGCACAAAAAGTTTTTTTCATAAGTTATATGTTTTGGGAAGTAATGAGAAGATTCAGATAATAGGCACCAGACACCATCTTCCAGTAAGAGAAAATTTGAAATATTGTACACAAAACGAATGCATCAAAACTTTGTTTAATATCACCTAATTCATGGAGAGCAGACCACAATTAAAATTATATATTTTTATGTTATTTATCTTCTATGTGATTACCTCTTGATTGTTTGGATCAGTTAATCCTGGTGTACCATTTGGTTGTAAGAAGAAAAATAATCACTTCTAGTCCTTAATTTTAAATGTTATGTCTCAACAAATATCTCATCTATCTTACTCAGAACTAATAAGTCACACAATTTTCGATTCATAGAAATATTGATTCTGAGCCTGCTACCATTTTCTAGTTGAATGTTTAGTTCAGAGAAATCAGAGTCAATATCGGCACTTACATTGAAGTTTCTTTCAAAATCCTCCCCACAGTTTTTTAATTTTCTTTTTTTTTTTTAGTTTACAACAAACTGATTATTTCTCACAGCAAACTGAGTTTAGCTTAGGTGGCTACATTAGAGTTGTGTTCCATTTCTTATTCTCATCAAATCCTTTTTTTTAGTTCTTTTTCTGACCACAGTTTTAGCATCATTTGCTGATATTCCATTCAAGATCAAGCAGATAATGTAATCTAGAATAAATTGGGCAGAATATTAATTAGGTAAAAGTAACACATTAGGAGGTTGCTCTTCAAATATCTTAAATTTTATTCCTATATAACACTGCCGATAAAGTTTGGGCTGTGCCATGGAGGACATTTTTAACCTGTTGTTACAAAGAAGGTGTAGTTTTCATAAGAGAAGAGGCAAACTGGCATGTATGGTAGGTGATAATGATGGGAAAGGAGTCATGAAGGCAGGTTTAGGTTTACAGTTTTAGGGTTGATTATCCACATAGTATTTTCAGAGGTCACACTGCACCTCATTTCCATTTGCAAGTGGCAGATAGCAGATACATAATGGAAGCTGTATGCCAAAACATATTTAGCCTCTTAAACCCATATCTATGAAGGTATGATGATATTTGGTGCATCCTCATGTCTAACGTTTAGCTGCCTGGCTCAGAAGGCTCTTTACATATGTCTGCTGTGTTGCCCTTTTCTGCAGACCGCTTCAGTGCCCCTCTCTCAGGCTGAGTCTCACTGCCCCCTTACAGGGATGGTGCCATGAGCCCCACATGTGAGGCAGTGAGATGCTCCTGGGTCTCTGCCTGGTATAGGCTGGGGTATAGGGGTCCATGGAGAATGATTCCTGGCTTTTCTTTGTACTGAAACTTGACTGCTACCAAGATAGAAATGCAAAATTCCTAGCTCAAACTACTTGTTGGTGTCTCATTTAGAGGAATATTGGATTTAAGCATGACAACGTTTACTTTTGTTTAGTGCCTGTTTGGGTTATTTAAAATGTGTGAATATTCTATTAACACGGTAGTTCCGAGTCATTAATGACTCAGTGTACTTAAAGGCTGGTGGCAAAGCTGAAGGTGGTAATTCAAGGAGGTCATTAACACACTGGAAAAAAGGCCAACACTGTGTGAAACATAATTCCAAATTTTCTACAAGATAGAGATTACATTTATAAAAAATATATCCTTGCAGTATTTTTACTCTCTTCATTTTTTTTATTAGTTAATAGTAGAATTGACCAATTGAAAAGCTTTTTTTTAATAGCCAGAATGTTGCATTCATCTGCATATTATGCACAAATATTCCTTATTTGTCGTCTTTTTCTTCACCAGTAGGAAAACTAACTTTTCATCATGTATGGGATCCATCATTATGAAACATTTTTTTACAAATAATAGAGCAAATTCCGGTCTTGCAATGCTATAAATAAGAGGTAACTTCACTGAATTCAGTGGCTGCATTGGCTACATATGTCAAAGAAAAATATGACTTCAGGACTCTTGGTGTTCTAGCCAGAAATCCTGAGCTAGATCACTTCAGCAGTACTGATTTGTAGCATTTGAGGTTCTGACCCTGTATTTAATCAGCCACATTACCACAAGGAATAAGTAAAAGCAAAATGTCAGCCAACAAGTATAAAGGTAACTAACTACCTGCAATTCATATAGTTCTCTGAAGAACTTTAAAATCACAGAAGGTTTCAGTGTTACTTACTGCAGCAGTATAGTGTAGAAATATCCCAGCTGCTAAATGAGTGAGCTGGAAAAAAAATGCACTACAACGGCATATTTTGGCTGTATGGCGTGTGTGGAGCAGACAACCCTGATAACTGGTGTTCTCTCAGACTCCTGCCACAAACGCAAGAACCACCAAGATTTGGAGATGAAGCAGTAGAAAGCTGATGCTCATGTTTCTTCTGATCTTACCCCACATCATTAAAACATTACAGAAAAGGAAACTGAGAAAAAAGTGTGTTTTAAGCAGCTTGGAAGTCAGAGGATATTTGGCCATATTCAGGCTTAGATGTTAACACAAGTGATTTTTAATGAACCATAAATGCCATTTTTAATTTGCATCTTTTAATTACACTCAGTGAAGTTCCTCTGTGAATTTGTGATGGGGGGGAGGAGAGGCAGAGGTCTATCTTTTATTGATTGAAGTGCTGTGTTTGCTCCTCATGTTCAGTAGAAACCCATCAGAGACTGCTTGGCCAGAAAAGACAGCTGTGATTGCTTCCTCTGGTTGTGCTCACCTATAACACAGACTCTCTCCTCATTACAGTTGAAATAGGAACAGGCTTCAGTTTTGGTCTGACTTCATCCAGCTTTAATGTTCATCTAGAATAGTTTGGTATTCTTTTGTCTGCTTCATCTAAAGACCTTGATGATCAGATTTCTATTCAGTTCTCAGAGTCACAGAGTCACCAAATAGCTGAGGCTGGAAGGTGCCTATGAAGATCATCTAGTCCAAACACCGTGCTCAAAGGAAGGTCAACACCATGTCCAGTTTGGTCTTGAGTACCTTTAAGAATGGAGATTACACAACCTACTCGTGTTGACAACCATTACAGTAAGATAAAGTGATTTGTTACGTTTAAAGGGATTTTCCTGTTTAAATTCGTGCCCATTGCCTCTTGTCCTGTTACTGGTTACCACTGAGAAGAGTCTGGCTCTGCCCTGTTTACTCGCCCCCCATCAGGTGTTTACACACATCAACAAGATCCCCCTGAGCCTTCTCCTCTTCAGGCTGAGCAGTCCCAGATCTCTCAGACTTTCCTCATAGGACAGAGGCTCCAGTCCCTTAAACACCTCAGTGGCCTTTTGTTGGACTCTCTCCACCTCTTTCTTGCACTAAGGAGTCCAGAACTGGACACAGTACTTCAGGTGTGGCCTCACCAGTGCTGAATAAATGGGAAGGATCACCTCCTTCAGCTTGCTGGGAACTCTCTTCCCAGTGCAGCCCAGGAGGCTGTTGGCCTTCTTTGCCACAAGGGCACTTTGCTGGCTCATGGTCAACTTGTTGCCCACCAGGACACCCAGGCCTTTTTTGCAAAGCTGCTTTCCAGCTGGTCAGCCCCCAGCTTGTCCTGGTGCCTAGGGTTATTCCTTCCCAGGTGCAGGGCTTTGCATTTCCCATTGAAGAACTTGATTAGTTTCCTCTCGGCCCATTTCTCCAGCCCACTGAGGTCCCTCTAAATAGCAGCAGAGCCATGGGTACTTACTGCTAACTGGACTTTCCAATCAATCCAACTGAAAGTGATTTTGCCTGGTCACTATTAACTATACATTCCCCCAGGCCTTGCTATTTGGGAACTGCAGTAAGAGGATACTATATTTGTTCATTTGTTTTGTGTTGTGAATGACCAGTGAAAATACTGAGTCACACAGAGAAAGGTTTCAGAAAATATGGAGAATAGAGAATTTTAAGATGTGTGATAGGTCATACAGACAGTTATTTTTTGTCCTTTCCTCTGAAGCCCTGTTTGGGAGAGAGGGCAGTTTTAACTTCTGGATGAGCAGAGATTCAAAAAGGGAAAAGAAATAATGGTAATATGATTGTTGCTGTTTTTTTTCCCCTGTCAGTATAATCTACAACCTCCTGCCTTCCTGATCTTTGCCTCCTTCTTAATTCCCCAGCAGTGAAAGGTAAAGATGAACCAACATCACTTTGCTGCCATTGCATCTTTGAAGATCTGATTGTTCACTTCTGGGAAACTGAGTAGCATGAACATGCTGGATGGACAATTTGAAACTGCAGTTACATTATTCCGGTACTGGTTTTAAATTGCTGACATTGTCTCAGTTACTAGGTGATCTGGACATAACATTTAAATAATTTCATTTTTCTTTATGGCTTCTGTCAGCTTCTTTCCTCATTAGGTCTAGCTACTTTATGCTGCTTTTTCCTCCCTTAGGCAATTCTCCCTTGTCTCTGGAGAGCATATGGGAATGGGCAGAAAGGATTTACACACGGTACAGGAACATTTCCACTTTAAATGATGTGTTCTTTATTTTCTGGGGTGTATTTGGCAAGGATGCTGTTGTGGTTTAGCCCCGGTCCGCAACTAAGCACCACACAGCCGCTCGCTCACTCCCCCCACCCCTGTGGGATGGGGGAAAGAATTGGAAGGGCCAATGTAAGAAAACTTGTGGGTTGAGATAAGAAGAGTTTAATAAATAAAATAAACCAGCAATAATAATAATAGTAATGAAAAGGAAAATAATGAGTGAGAGAGATATGAAACCTTGGAAGAAGGGAAAGAGGGAAAAAAAACCCCAAAATACCCCAAAACTAAACAACAAGTGCTGCAACTGCTCACCACCCGCTGACCGACGCTCCCGCTCCCCGAGCCAACTCCCCCCAGTTAATATACTGGGCATGACATCACATGATATGGAATACCCTTTGGACAATTTGGATCAGGTCTCTTGGATGTGCCCCCTCCCCTCCTGGCTTCTTGTGCACCTGGCAGAGCATGGGGAGCTGCAAAAGTCCTTGACTAGTGTAAGCGCTACCTCGCAACAACTAAAACATTGGTGTGTTATTACGTTATTTTCATACTGAGTCTAAAACACAGCACTGTACCAGCTACAGTGAAGAAAATTAACTATCCCAGCTAAAACCATGACAGATGCCAAATTAAGTTCTTCTCACAATACTTAGAAAGTTTTCCTTGGGTGCCAGAACACTATAGTCAGTAATTTTTCCATATATTTAGGATCAAAGTACAGTATATAAAATTCATAAAGGGTACTCAAGGTCACTTCACTTGACAAGTGAGTCGTTCTCACATTTTGTTTGACTGTGTAGAGTATAATTCTAAAATGTACTGCTTAAAATAAACCCTGCTGAGGTTTTCCTAAAACCTTACTTAATAAAGTTTCTTTAAAACAGGCACATTGTCCCACAAAAAACTACTGTCTATATATCTTTTGTCTGTATGTGTGATCAGTTTTCTATTACTCCCAAAATCTTTTAGGTGTGCATGTTTCTGTGTGCATTTCATATGTGCATATGTATTTGTATACATATGTATATATACAAATATAAACTACTTGGCTTCTCAGACTTCACATTTTAGTATTTAAAGTGTTTTTGTTGATGTGGGTGATCATGGAATAGATGCTGAACATTAATACTACTAGACTCTGAGAGGCTTTGTATGTCTAAGAAGCTCTGACTTGAACTTTTTACAATCAGTTTTGTTTTGTGCAGAGTGTCTTAACTTAAAATTCAGCTGCTTAATCTGTCACCATTCTATGTTTCGTTACTGCGCTTTACGCCACTGTCAACGAAGATACTGGATCATGACTGTGGCAGGTTGACCCTGGCTGGACGTGAGTTGCCCACCAAAGCCACTCTACCACTCACTGCCTCAACTGGACAGGGGAGACAAAGTATAATAAAAGGCTCATGGGTCAAGATAAGGACAGGGAGAGATCACTCACCAATTACCATCAGGGGCAAAATCTACTTAACTTGAGGAAATTAGTTTAATTTATTTCCAATCAAAAGTCAGAGTAGGGTAATGAGAAATAAACGCAAATCTTAAAAACATTTTTCACCCACCCCTCCCTTCTTCATGGGCTCAACTTCACTCCGGAGTTCTCTACCTCTTCCTCCTGAGCAGCTCAGGGGGACGGGAATGGGGGTTGTGGTCAGTTCATCTCGTGTTGTCTCTGCCGCTCCTTCCCCCTCAGCAGGAGGAGTCCTCACACTCTTCCCCCGCTCCAGCGTGGGGTCCCTCCCGTGGTCTACAGTCCTTCACAAACTTCTCCAATGTGAGTCCTTCCCATGGGCTGCAGTTCTTCACAAACTGCCCCAGCGTGGGTCCTTTCCATGGAGTGCAGTCCTTCAGGAACAGACTGCTCCAGCGTGGGTTCCCCTCCACAGGGTCATGAATCCTGCCAGCAAACCTGCTCCAGCGGAGACTCCTCTCTGCACAGGGCCACAGGTCCTGCCAGGAACCTGCTCTGGCGTGGGCTGTCCACTTGGTCACAGCCTCCTTCGGGTGCACCTACCTGCTCTGGTGCGGGTTCCTCCACAGGCTGCAGGTGGATATCTGCTCCACCATTGGCCTCCATGGGCTGCAGGGGGACAGCCTGCCTCGCCATGGTCTTCACCATGGGCTGCAGGGGAATCTCTGCTCTGGTGCCTGGAGCACCTCCTCCCCCTCCTTCTTCACTGACCTGGGTGTCTGCAGAGTTGTGTCTCTCACATATTCTCAGTCCTCTCTCTGGCTGCAGTTGCTGTTGCGCAGGTTTTTCCCCCCCTTCTTCAATACGTTATAACAGAGGTGCTACCACCGTTGCTGACTGGCCCGGCCTTGGCCAGTGGCGGGTCCATCTTGGAGCCGGCTGGCATTGGCTCTGTTGGACATAGGGGAAGCTTCCAGCAGCTTCTCATAGAAGCCACCCCTGCAGCCCTCCCGCTACCAAAATCTTGTCATGCAAACTCAATACAATGATCTGTTAAAGGCACCTGAAATCTAAGGTCAAAGAACCATCTTTTCCATCTCCATGTGGTGGTCTTAACCATTACTCATCAGTCATGTCTATCGTCCTTTCTGTCAGCAGCTCAGAGATTTTTGATTTCCTTGCTACATGCTGATACAATTGTAAGTACAGTGATAAAACGATCTTCCCCAATTATGGTGTATAGCTTGGGGATTAAGATACCCCTCAGAAAGATATGCTTCATCCTTTTATGGCTATGGTGGAAGAATAATGTATTAAACAGGTCAGGATGTAGCAGTAGTAGGGCTACTAACATGTCTACTTGCAGCATTCACATTTTAAAGGAAAAGAGCAAGCTCTGCCCAGATCATTATAAGGAAGAGCAGATTAGCCTACGTACTGTAGAAAGCTGAAGCATCTGTAACCAAAAAAAGCTCTTCTTTTAGCCCAGAATAGGGTGATTGAAAGGCAGAATTTTTTATGGACTCAAGTGTGTACTCTCATGAATCACCAACTACACAGGTGAAAATTCTTGGATCCCATTCTTGGATTCTTAATTATTTATTGAAAAATTACATGCTCAACAAATGCCTTAGACTACATTCAAGATTTCATCCTCAATTTTTAAGAAAACTGTTCCTATAAAATGTTTAGATTGTAGGAAATTTGATATAAAATGCTCACAGATCTTAGCAAGACAAACTTACCATCTTGGCATAATTTTTTAAAGGGGAATGGTTACAATTTTGATCAAATATTATTGTGTCACGGTTAATTTGTACTTAAAATTATCTCTGTGCTTGTGAAGAGAATCACATGCTGTTTTCAACAACCTTTTACAGTAAAATAATTACATTTTAGTGTTCTGGGTGAGAATGTAGAAATCAAATAAACAAATATACTAGTAATTTGATTACGTTAGAATATGCTTTTTGTTTTTTACCAAGACAGTACAAAGACTACATAAACCCAACACAAGCAAGTGTAAAATGCAGTGAATTTTCTCATTTTTTCTAGATTTGATTTTATATTTTACCTCTCTATACACTATAAATCATTCTACTTATGATATTAATAGCTTTGACACAAATGGACAATACATTTGAAAGACAGACATTTCCCCTTCTGATTAATTCACTGGCCAGTTTACTGATTCAAAGGCAAACTCAGTACATTTGAACAATTTCAGGTGCTTTCTATCAAATAATTTGTCACGGTGGCTGCACTGATTCTAAATACAGCTTCTTTTATTTTTCATATATATATATATATATACAGTTAATAACTAGGCAGCTGGGCAATATAACTTTTTTAATAACATATCCTTGGAAGTGCTGAACATTTTGGGTTCCAGAAGTTTAAGTGGGAGGGACAGTTTGCATTGCATAGGACTGCGATTTACACAGCCCAAATGACTGCAGAAACGTGACTTGTAGATTTTGAGCCAATACAGTTGAAGTCAGTGAGTGAGCCCCTGACTCACCTCTGCTGTCAGCTTTAGAGTGATCAAGGAATCACCAAAGGGTGATTCAAAGTGAGAGCAAGCCGCATGCCTCCGTGGGAAGTTGTTAAAATAGAAACTGCCTCTGGGGTGAGATGGGTTACTTGTTTAGGGATTTGTTTTTGCCTCAGGATGTAAGCCAGATCTGCAGGTCCTCTGGTACTCCTCAGCTGAATTTCAGGTGGCAGTGCATTTTTTGCACTTTTTGTGATGTGGGTGTAAGCACTGTGAAACCACTTGCTGATATGGTCCTGAGCTGAAGCAGGGCTTAGAGGTCCTGTCACAGCTTTTTTCACATCTGTGCTCACTGAAGCTACCAGAAGTTTGCACCATACAAACTCTTGTGCGTGGCACTGCCCACGTAGTTATTATCCTCTATTCAGCACTGAGCAGTATGATCCATGTAAGTTAAACAAAGCTGAACCCCAATGATATGCACAGTGTGTTGCTTTAAAACATGGTGTGTTGAGTGTTTAGCAGTGTAAACATATGGTACTAGAGTTATTGCTGTGCCATATGGGGATGTGTAGAGCTCTCTCCTTTGCTTAGCAGATAATGCCAGGAGCACATCTGTATGGTCTCATCGTCAGTGGGCACTGTCGGTTCTATTTCTTTACACCTTTTTGAGCAGCACTACCTTCTGTGCTTATTTTTCAGTTTAGACTGAGTATGAGAAGTTCATTGGAGATATTCCAGTTTCTAATTACTTGAGTTAATTGGAAGAATTTTAGATTTGTCTTAGGTGGCATTTTCTTACTATGGATAATAGCTTTGCTTTTTCCATCAAAGTTTAAAAATATCTAGTGCAAGACACACACAAGTCTCTGAGCTGTGACTACCTCCTGTTTATAATTATTAACAAAATAGAGAAAATCACAGGTTCCCTATTTCCTGCAGTGTTACTAAAGGAACATTGCAATCTTTTAAAGAACATAAAGATCACCAAAATTTAAAGAAAAGAATAGATAAGTCACCAAAATTAGGCACCTCCATGACAGCTTTTAATTAAAAAATAATTTTAAAATATACACTTTGTATTATTGTGGTGACATTTTTCACAAATGAACAATGCTTAAAATGTGTCCCCAAAACTATTCTAAAGTGGCTGCAGAGGTCTGTGGTAACTTATTTTGTACTTTCTAAGTGATAAACAAAAAAAAAAAAAGAAGAAAGTGACACGTCCTCTGCTTTTACTGATTTGCAAAACTCTTTATTTTCTTATTTAGCTGCATGTCTAATATACAGTAAACATTCCTGATATATTTGTTGCTTTGCACATCTTTTCCTCCTTATAATTAAACTAATTGGACAATTAATCAATGTCACCTGTAGCCCTGAATGGCAACTGACATTAATGAAGGGAGGTTGTTCATAGTCCAGTCTTGGCAGGGTAGGAAGAAAAGTCTATATTCTACAGATGGAAAGTCAATTAAAACTGTGGAGTTAAGGTGGTACAGATTGGAATAGAAATGAGCTTTGTGAAAAATATCAATTCCTGGTTGTCTTTTGAAAGGTACAATGTTACCTGCAGCCTAGAAGCCACAGAAAGAACTGCATATTTTGTTGTTGTTTCACACACCATTGTAATTACATTGCTGAGTCCATCAACCCTTTCCTAGGTTTTAGAGAAATAGTTTCTCTGGTTAAAATATTAACAGCAGAGTAATGCTTAAGAGGTGAAATGATTGTAGATCTGTGTTTCAACACTGCTGTGAGACGTTCTGTTTTTGGCAGTGAACATTATCAAGCTGTAATAACTGCTATTCTAGTTAATATAACCTAAGTAAATCATACATAGCATATAAAGGGCAAGCTGCAGGGACCAATTTACCTCTGTTGGTGAAAATTACATCTCCTGTGCCAGTAGGGTGCCATCCCTTAGGAGCAGGGGGTGAAGAATTCATTGTCAGGGAATGGAAAACACCAACTGTTTTCATCTGTTGCCTCAGTGAGGATTTACAGGGTGGCAGCAAAATATGAGTTGGGACATTCACCAAATTTGAATTGCAATGTGTGAAATGCACCCCAGGTCCACTTGCTTTTCAATGCACCATTTCTTTTGTCTGTCTGCATTTTTCTTCTGTACTGTGTTTAGTATATATATGGCCTGCCCCAAGTGCTTCAGGCATCTATACCTTCATCCCTGCTTTACAAGTACCCAGCCTAATCTTACTTACCTGTTATCCCTGTCATTTTTCCTCAACTTGTTCCTGGTGTGTGCAGTAATGTTAAAAGAACTAAAAAGAAAAATTTGCATCTGTGAAGTGCTTCATACAAACATCCCTGTCTGCCCAAGCAAAGGGCCAATCCACTGTTTCTGCAAAAAGGAGTCCATAGTCTTCACCACACACAGGTACAGAGTCTGTGTAATCTGAAATTGTACTGCATTTGTGACATTTAATTTGCCGTTTATACTAGATCATGAAAAAAGTGTCTCTGTAACCCACATTTAAGCCAAGACCCTGAGTTTGTCTATGGATTTATTTTAACGTCTGAAGGATCCTTTAAGGAAGTATTCTTTAAGATGGGTGAAAAATGAAATACAGAAAAGAAAGGCAGAAGACCATGCAGCTAAAATAATATAATTTCCTTTGTTAGCGTGAAGTAAATTTAAATTAAGAAGGATTAGTGAACTACATAAAATTAGTCCAGAGAGTGAAAATGAAGCAGTCTATCCCAGTTCAACACTGAGCAGAGTTTCCTACAGTTATGAAAGTTGGAACCTTTATCTTCCTGGAAATCCTTGTTATAGATAGCACTGAGTCATTAAGCACAAAAATGCATAATTACCTTACCCTGTATACGCATGGGTAATGGAGGGACTAGAGATCAAAAGTCACTTGTTCTGCAGGTGAAACTGGACAGATTCCTCCTGGCTTCAGAGCATTTTTGCTGATTTAGATTTTCTGACATTCTAGCTACCACAATTTCCTATCAGTAAGAGTTAAACAGAACCCAGGCAAAGTAAAGGATGTCTTTTAGGTTGCTGCTAAGTTACAGGGGGAAGAATATGATAGTACAGAAGTGAGAAGCTTAAATAAGAGGCTGATGGGAGTTGGATGTATATGTGTGGTGAGGCTTAGCATTGCAGACTCTCTCTGTACTATGGGACCTGGGAGCATCTCATGGCTTCCAGAGCCAAGCTCTCACCCTAGGAGCCTCCTGACTGCGTCCTGGGGCAAACCTTGAGTGTGTGCTTTTGCTTACAGGCATGTCGGGCCAAGAATGAAAGCAGCCCCTGGAAGATCCAGCAGGCAGTTGGGTTTGGCCAGCTAAGAAGGCAATAGCAGTTACAGCCTGGCAGATTTGGCATATGCTCCTCACCAAACCACCACTGTGTCCCATGAGGGGTTTTTATAGAATCCATGATCTGGAGTCAGGCATCTCTGTATCCCTTCTGTTACACACAAGGAGCTGGGTACCTCAGACTGGCACCAAACATGCGACAAAAGCATTGGCCTGGGAAATAAGTGCTGAGGTGTTGGAGTTGACACTGGGAGGCTTAAGTTTTACAGCTCTCAGAGCTTTGCTTAAAATTCGCAAATGTGAACTATTGACTGGAGGTAGGCAGGAAACGCACAGGAAAGAAGAATGCAAGGAATTAGAGGAAAAGAAGCGGGAGAAGATTTGCACTCTCGTTCTGAGCTGAGTAGGAGTTTCAATGCAGATGTCTGACCTTGACAGAGTCTACACCAAGGATTCCTTTACAGGGCGTTTTAGAGAGGTGGATAGAGTGCAGTTGAATTTATTTCTCCTTGATTCAGCTACTTAAGTATTAAATGAGACAGCAAGTGGGTGGTGATACTGAAGATGGTGATTAGGTTACTGGACACTCCCTGTGGGCAACCCTGCTGTAATATATATGTAAGCATCTGGTACAAACTGCAACATTCTGGCAGTCGTTCGGTGGCTGTGGAAAAGTCAGTTAACAGTTTTGAAGTTATAAATTGGGATTAGATGCCTAAATAAAAGGAAGATGCCCAGGCTATTTTTTGGATCTAGTGTTTGTATATGACCTTTGACCTATGCCGTAGGTCACTAAAAACACGGTAAGTAATATAAGCACTTGCACCTTTTTTTTATGAAATGTAAGAAAAAAGTAAAGTTAAAATAGAAGGTACATTAAAAGGAGAAAAACATGAGAGGCAAAGCAAATTGATACTCTTATCATAAGTCAATTTTCATTTGATCGTGTACTGTGCATCGCAAAAGACAGTTAATGTATTTGGTCCAATACTTTGCCTTGAGGGAATGCCAGAAAGTTATTTGTACTGGCATAAGGGAATCAAAACTCTTAATACAAATAGTTCACAGAGTCACTCCAAAGCATAAGTTTATTTCCATTGTATATGGGTTTTGATAAATTCTGAGCTAGGAGTTCAGATGCCCACTAAGCAAAACAAATTGCTTCCTAGGTCTGGAAAGCATGTTGTAGCAGTTATCGTAAAACAGTTCATATCATATGCATTCTCAACAGTGCTCTGACTATTTGAGACTGAATTCTTTGTGTAACAGTTGCAATACTGTTCAGCTCCAGGAGCAGAAATGTAAATCCAGTGCTAGCCCTTGAATTTCAGCTCCTTTGCCAAAAGTGCCATATACTGTACTTTCAGCTTCATAACAAAATAGTCAAGGGGGAAAAAACATATACTGAAATGTGAATAAATATAGAAAGTGACTGGTAGAAACCATTTTTTTTAGATTGCAGTTGAAGCGTATATTTTCCTTGATTCACATTATATTTATGCTACAATAACTTCTACTGTTCCTGTTACTTTATAAATCTGTGATAAGAGACAGAGAGTTTACAAACCAAACTTTATCATTGGCGCTAGACCTCTTCCCAAGCATAGCCACATCAAAACTAATGGAGTTCCCTCTTGAAGATGGATCTGCAGGATGAAGTTTAAATCAAGACCATGCTTAACAAATGAATAACTAGTAAGCATAGAAAGAAGAGAAGGGTGTCAGAGAAGGGAACATACAGTCATACAGACAACAGCTACCTAGTTATAGTTAAATTTTTAGGTCTGATAAGTGTAAATATGGATCAATACTCTTAGAAATGAATTATAGTATGCATGAGGTTTCTTACAGTATCTGAGCACTTACCTAGCCATCTGGCAGGATTTGTCTTAGCAAGTTTCACCCTTCCCTTGTCTTCTAGGAGTTTTGCATTGTGCCCTAGGTTTCCTGTATGGTATTGTGTTTGGCTTAGTCTCACGCCGGATTGCATTGTACCAAGCAACAAAATAGAATAATGGAAATGTATCAGTACCTGGCAGGAGTCTGACATATTCCATCTCATGTCTTTGACTAATGCATATGAGGAGATGAGTCAAGGGTGGATATAGGGAGGAAAGGAGGATGAGGAAATATTCTGCCAATTCAAGTAAGTTCTGTGTAACAGCTGAAAAATATATTAATTCCTTTTAAATCTAATTTTAATATTGCTGAACATCTGAAAATTTAGCCATTTTATTATAAAGCCATTTTACAGGTCTTTATATATAAAGTTCAAGCCAGTTCAGCTGTCTCAGAAGCACACCAGTATAAATTTTCATCTTGAAACCCCATTATTTGTTTGTAAATGTTTAGTTTTGTCTTAGCCAGTTTTGATCTTGACAGTACTTTACAGCTTGATTTCCTTAATAGTATCTTTTGAGAAAATTTGTCAAAAGCTTTTAGAACATCCTACTAAAATATATTAATCATTTCTTATTCATCCTCTATGCTGTTGTCACACACAGAAACTCTAAAACAGCAGTGAAGCACAAGCCTTTCTTCCTCATGGAACCAACTGTAGTTGTATGTTTAATTTTAACTCCTTGAGGCATTTCTTAAGTGTATGTTTTATTGTTATTTCACACAGTTTTTCACTCTGGAACTGAAGCTAGGTTATAGGAATTACAAATGCCAAACGTAACTGTTGTAGCTATATTAAAGCTGGAGAAATCATTTGCTGAATTCCAGACGTATAGAACAGTTGACTCTGAGACATTACATATTCCTGCCAGCAGCTCATCTATTTCATTTTTAAATTTATTCAGAACTCCTAATTTAAGATTTTCCAGCCCTAATGACTAGTCAGCATTTAATTTTCCAATTTGTTCCAGCACCTCCTTTTTTGATACTCAATTTCAGACAGTTCCTTTTATTTTGTGAAAATACAGGACTGTCATTGCTGCACATTTGTATGCAATGACAAAAAAAATAAAGAACTAAACAGGTGGCAATGAGGACAGGAATTTTCTTCCTCCTGCTTTGTTGGGTAGCTGGTTTGATTTTATTTTGCACAGTGAATGCTACTTTTTAGGTCTGTGCTTAGAAAACAGCAACTTTCTAAATTTTTTTTTCCAAGATTAATTAGCTTTTTCTTTGCTTCATTTCAAATCATTTTGTATGTATGGGTAATCAAAAAATTTTTTAGGGAATAAATTTGTGAACAACAGCAGCTGGTACCAGAAACATTTCCATCAGCTTATTCATCCAATAGACATAGTTTGACACATATAATAGAGATACATACCTTTAGAGAAGACTGTTAACACCTTCAGAAAGTGTCCCAGTTAGTTATGTACAATTAACACTTTCCTTTGAGGGTCTTCATTTATCCTTTATTTAATACAGATAAAATATTAAAAGTTATACCAGGCCCAAATGACAAGTTGTGTATAAGTATAAATTCTTGGAAACAGATTGTAACATTTAATCAGTGTTGGTACTAATGCTAGCTAGGTCCGTGATTTGTTACGGGTTTTTTCGTTGAATGTATTTTCATTATCATAATTCGATGCACAAGAGTTAGAGCCCAGATAATTACAAGTGAAGAGCAGGGGATAAAATATAAAAAGTGGCATTTCCTCTGACAAGCAAATATTAGCTAAAAATAAAGCAGAGATTTTTCTTCTAAAATTTAATTATGTTACAAAAGGAAAAGAAAAAGAAAAACTAATGAACCAGGTCACTCTCGCTGTCTTTACTTACGGCTCTTTGAATGTATAGATTTTATAGTTAAGGTCAGAAAACTCTCCACTCTATATCTACTCTAAATTACATCAGCAGCCTGGTCTGGATTGTCGTGTTATGAATGAATAATTTCAAGAGGATAGTTTATAGTAAAAAGAAGGAAATTAAAAAGGAAGAAACAGTTACCTTCTTTACCCCTTTAGGGATACTGTTGAATATATTATTTTCCTTCTCTGTCTCAGAAGGTCAGGTTCTGCATTGACAGAGATCAAAGACAAAATATACAAAAAGAGGAGAGATCAGTGAGGTATTTAGCCTAGAAAACTCCATTTGTCATAATTCTGAGACTACTTTTTTGATCAAAGAAGTTACAGAAATCAATCTGCAGTGACCCTTATGAACCCCTGTGGTTTGAAGCATGACTATAACAGTGGGACAACAATGATGTCCCTTGTTAATAAAATCCTCCAAACATTGGGCAGCCACCCAACAGTGCATACTGACTTATGTCTATAGCAAACTATCCTACTAATCACATAATGTTATTATTAGCCTAACTGTGCTCTTATGAGTGAATGAAAATCACTCTTTATTTCTCCCTTTTCCTCTGAGTGGGTTCCAGTGACCTGAAAGACTTCTTAATGCAAGGTCATGTTTTCACTACTTTTATTCAGTTGTATATTAGTTGTCTAGAGAATATTAAGGGACTTTTTAGACTGCAGTCTCATCAGTTTCCTTATCATTCCACTCCCTTAACTCACTAAATCTTTCTTTGATATAACCTGCTTGCAATGTAGACAGGGTGGAAGTACAGACACAAAGAAAGAGAAGTATCAAGAGAAATATATGGAGGACTGTCCTGGTTTTAGCAGGGGTAGAATTAGTTTTCTTCCTAGTAGCTGGCACAGTGCCGTGTTTTGGATTTAGTATGAGAGTAATGTTGATAACACACTAATGTTTTAGTTGTTGGTAAGTAGTGCTTACACTATTCAAGGACTTTTCCAGCTTCCCATGCTCTGCCAGGTGCACAAGAAGCTGGGAGGGGAGGGGTACAGCCAAGACAGCTGTTCTAAACTGGCAAAAGGGTATTCCATATCATAAGATGTCCTGCTCAGCATATAAACTGGGGACAGTTGGCCAGGGGCAGTGACCGCTGCTTGGGGACTGGCCGGGCATTGGTTGGCGAGTGGTGAGCTGTTGCATCACTTATTTCTCCTGAGTTTGATTCTCTCTCTCTCATTGTTTTCATTTTCATTACAATTCCAATTACTATTATTATTTTTATTATTATATTTTAGTTTATTTATATTATTAAACTGTTCTTATCTCAACCCATGAGTTTTCTTACTTTTGCTCCAGATTTTCTCCCCCATCCCCCCAAGATGGATTAACTGCAATAATTTTTTTGCCCTCATAAGGAAACATATATTCATTCATTGTCAAGAGAATTTGCAATCACATTCTTTCTGCACTTAAAGCTGCTTCTGAGATCTCTGTTGAAGGTAGTATTTGGATGTATGTTTTCCCATTTGAATCTGGTCAAAAGGCAACCTGGGGTTTGTGTCTTTTTTAAGGTGGAAACCGTATATTGGTATTTCTGCTCAGAATTCTGCAATATAAGAGTTAAATTGTCACTTTGGGATAGACCTTAACCCTGTAAAGAACACAGAACAAATAATGTTGTTGCTTTTCTTGTGTCACTTCTCATTTTGGGAGCACTAAATATTTAAAATTCTAAAAAGCCCTATTAAAATTTTTTTTAAAATACTAGCTACACTGCTAGAGTCTTGTCTAAGGAGAAGGTCAGAGGCTGTCTGTATCACCAGATAGGGCACAGTGGTGCTACAGAATCTGTGCGGTAAAACAGTTATTGGCTGAGGACCTGATATTTACAAGGAATTTTGTTCAATCATTAACCTCAGCCTAGCTTTGCACTGAAGTGGGAAAACTTATAAAAATTACAAAAGTTACAAACATTTCAGGATTAGTCAATGTGAAGGGAAGTTGCGGTAAGAGCTGCGGTCCTCAGCTTTCCCCACTGAGAAGCAGAAGAGGTCTATTGCCTTGGAAGTCTGCAACTTTGAACAAAAATCTCACTACAGTTTCATATGCCCTTCAGATGTTTACTCTTCAGAGAAAATGTTCTTTTTTTGTTGTGATGTTGTATAAAATGCAGTATCAGCATAAAATGCATTATTTTTTCTCAGAGAAATTCTCATTATTTTCATGTTGCAGCTTAATATCTCAGAGCCACTTAGCTAAAAAATTAAACTGAGAAAGGATTAGAAAAAATGCCAGATGTATATAGAGAACTAGTATCAATACTGAGCTTTTGTTTTTGTTGTGTGCCATGACTAGGTGATGAAAACCACAACTTTTTCATACTGTTGTCCCTGCATGCTGAGGAATACTGCAATCAATATTTTCCTATCTGTCATTATAAGAAAACAAATAATTCAGAGAATGTAATTAGCCTGTAATTATCAGGTGATAATGAATACCACATCCAATATCTTGCCTCCTTTGAAAGATACAGTTATGTTGTGAGAGAAAATGAGACAAGAAACAGCTTTCACTGCTGTGCTGTCAGAATAGGTGGCTGAGATTCTAAATAGTTTATGAAGCAGTTGTTGACAGCTAAAAATAATCTCCATGCACTGTCAAATTATCAATTCATCCAAATGTCTCTGTAAGCAGGGGAATGAAGAATATTAGTCATTAATTAATTACAAATCCAATAAGCAGAGGAGATGAAGGGAACAGTTAGAGCGATTAATAAGGACTGAAAATACAGATTTAGGTGGTGAGAGTGTATGCTGGATCTTGGAAATTAGAAAATTCAAGGAAGACTCTAACCTTTTGAAATCAGTCAGTCTTTTGCATATACAGCATTTATTTATGCAGTGTAAATTATGTCCAGGGGAAGTAACTGAGGCCAGGAATTAATAGGATTTCAATGCAATTTGACAGGTTTGTCGATATGAAGAATATCCCATTATCCTTGTTAATGCTAGCTAAAATTAAGCAGAAGTGTTATTAAACGTTATGCTTGAAGCTTGAAGCCCACCTTTAATTATTTTTGATTAGGAGGAGACTTGTGTGACAGCAAATTAACCTCAAATTTGCCTACTTAGAGGTCTTTGAACTTTTCTTTGCAACATCTTCTTGCGGGGCCCCTTTAGAGCCTGGGTGAGTGGGATCTGAATTCTGATCCAGAGGGCAATTCTGATCCTGTCTCTTTCTACTGGTTCCTTTTTATGGGTTTAGGATGAAGCCCTTGAGAAACTGTGTATGTGAGGATGGATTTTTAAAATTAGTATTAGATAAAATATGCCCTGGTGCTCTCATAAAGACAGAGCACTTTAATTACCAGGTACATGAATGGCATGCTTCATATTTTAACAGGTGTTGCCTGAGGTCTAAGCTTTTCATTAAAGTACCTAATAAGGAGGTAGCAAGTACTGTGATTGTATTACACCTGCTACTATAAGAATTAGAATTAACATCATTAATGATATGATTGCTATTGCTACACAGTAGCCAATACAAACTGATACTGAAGTGGTTTTACAAGCTGGAGAAGGACCTACCTCCTAGCACCTCATTTCCTATGTTCATTGTGTTCTAAAAAATGCCAAAGTCTCTTTCTGGCTAATATTTTCTATGCTGTTGTGGTTTAACCCCAGCTGGCAGCTAAGCCCCACACAGCCGCTTGCTCACTCTCCCCCGGTGGGATGGGGGAGAGAATCAGAAGAGTAAAAGTGAGAAAATTCGTGGGTTGAGATAAAGACACTTGAATAAGTAAAGCAAAAGTCTCGCACACAAGCAAAGCAAAACAAGGAATTGCTTATGAATAAAGAAAGAGACAATTTTTGCTAAAATACAAGGCTGTGGGGAGACCTTATGGTGGCCTTTCAAGTACTTAAAGGGGGACTATAGAAAAGATGGGGACTATCTATTACCAATGCCTATTATGACAGGACAAGGGGTAATGGTTTTAAACTAAAGGAGGGTAGATTTAGACTAGATATAAGGAAGACATTTTTTACAATGAGGGTGGTGAAGCACTGGAACGGATTGCCCAGAGAGGTAGTGGAGGCCCCATCCCAGGAAACATGCAAAGTCAGGATCGATGGGGCTCTGAGCAACTTTATCGAG
Source organism: Sula dactylatra (assembly GCA_013389905.1). NCBI lineage: Eukaryota > Metazoa > Chordata > Aves > Suliformes > Sulidae > Sula > Sula dactylatra. The sequence continues at coordinate 73,877 of WEKW01005447.1, forward strand.
TTAAAGATGTCCCTACTCACTACAGGGCGGTTGGACTAGATGACCTCTAAAGGTCCCTTCCAACCCAAAGCATTCTATGATTCTATGATTCTATGAATACATTCACCACTTCCCATGGCCAGGCAGGTGTTCAGCCATCTCCAGGAAAGCAGGGCTCCATCATGTGTAACGGTTACTTGGGAAGACAAATGACATCACTCCAGATGTCCTCCCTTCCTTCTTCTTCTTCCCCCAGCTTTATTTGCCGAGCATGATGTCATATGGCATGGAATATGCATTGGTCAGTTGGGCCAGCTGTCCTGGCCATGTCCCCTCACAGCTTTTGTGCACCCCCAGCCTACTGGCTGGTAGGGTGATGTAAGAAGCAAAAAAAGGCCTTGACTTTGTGTAAGCCCTGCTCAGCAGTAAACAAAAACATATCTGTATCATCAACACTGTTTTCAGCACAAATCCAAAACATAGTCTCATACTAGCTACTGTGAAAAAAATTGTCCCAGCCGAAACCAGGACATATACTTAGCCTTGTACTTTTGAACGCAGAGACATTTAGGCAAAAGCTATTAAGCTGTTGGGAGAAAGCAAATGTGTGTGTTTGGGAGAACACACAGTAAAAGTACACTGTTAAATTGGCTGCTCCTCACAATCTGCAGTTTTTCAGGCTCTCTGTGGGGAGGGTAACAACTCTGATTTCAATTTTGACATCAAATTCTTATGCAGTATTCTTTTCTTACTGAATTTTACGTGAACTCTTCTAATCTATTATTTCTTAACTTATTTGAAAACAAGATAATAAATTGCACATATTAGAATAATTTAAAATATCATTTCTACATGCACAGTAGCATCTGTTTCTGATATTTTGAGTGTATGTCACAATGCTGTTGGTGGCAGCTACTATTTACATAGCAATAAAATGTTTGAATAGGGATGACTTTCTCCAGAGGCAGTAAGTAGAGAAGCACTTTCCTTCTTGCCATACTGTGTGTTCCACTCTATTGTGTTATTATCCCATTGTTGCAAAAAGCAGTTGCAGCTGGAGAGACCTTTTGGACTCTCTGCACTCCCAAAGGAGGAGCAGAAGTAATTAGGCTCTCTCTGCTCCCTGTGAAACCACAAGCAATCTTCAGTGGCTGATGTAGTATGACTCGACTTCATCCCCAGTGTACCACAGGACCTAATAGGTCCAAATGCACTATAAATGATAGTAGTAGACAACAATTGGTACTCCCTTTATCAGTATAATTACTGCTATGTGTGAAAATCTAAATTAGGAACCAGACTCTGAATGGCAGCTCAGCTGTGCTAGAATCAGCACAGAAGAAGTAAAAGAAGAAGTGACTTCAAGCAGTTTGTGTTTTTTCCAGATTCAGGGGCCATCTGTATCCTTGTAGGCGTCACAATGTGAGTTGTGTTCAATGAAATTTAGAAACACAGCTTGATTTTTTGACAATGAATCTTTTCAGCTATAATCTATGGATTAAATGTTATTTCTGTGTATATAACGACTTCGTCATGTGAATATTCCATTTTTAAAACTGAGCCTAAGCTTGCCTATGGACAGTAACAAGTATAATAGAATGAATTTTCATTAACTGCTCCTTGTGAATATGTCTTCTATCTTAGAGGTGTTAGACATATTTTCTCATAAGACATTATTTATCTGAATCATCCACAGTTACAACGCGATCTCTGCAAATCATTTGTGGATGCAGTCAGGAAATATCTCTGACTAAAGCATTCACACTATAACAAAGCAGCTAGGAAGACATACCAGAAATTTACCCAGATCCCTTTGTGATGCTCATAATATCATGTGCCCCATCTTAAGGCTAAGCTAGCAGAAAGCACCAAACCTTATGTTTGCGGGATGTACAAAGTGCTGATAGCTCTAAAATGCTTGTAAATGCTTGAGAGAATAAGAAGTCAGAAATTAGCATCAGGATGTCACATTGTTTTCTGTCTGTTATATTTGGAAGGAGAAAAATGGAAATTCTTTTTCAAAGCTGGGGCTCTAAGGATGAGGTTCTTTGCTGTGAAGGGACAGGTAAACTCTTCTTCTAGGAGGAGTTAATATATGTGTTGTTGCATCATTTAGCAGCCTTGTTCATACCCAGAAAATATGTTTGCCTTGTCTTTTGTTTAGTTGTCTGTTTCACCATCTTCTTACCTATAACTCCAGCTAAACACTGCACAAACTACTGCTACATCAAACTGTGGCCACTGATTGCTCCTTGCTATATTGTCCGCCACTTCTGAATTGTATTTGTTTCTGCTATTTTTGCAGTTCCTCTGAAGGTGTTACATCCTTAGCATGTTCTCCATCAGACTAAACATGAGAGAAAACAACTTCACTGTGAGGGTGACAGAGCAGTGGAAAAGGCTGCCCAGAGAGGTTGTGGAGTCTCCTTCCCTGGAGACATTCAAAACCCGCCTGGACACAGTCCTGTGCACCCTGCTCTAGGTGTGCCTGCTCAAGCAGGGGGGTTGGATGAGATGATCCCCAGAGGTCCCTGCCAACCCCCACCGTTCTGTGATTCTGTTATTCTGTAAACAAGCTCAGTTCCCTCAATTCCTTCTTGCAGGTCGTTCTGAGTCCTGAACAATCAGGACGTATGTAGAAAGAGGTGAACTGTGCTCTCAACTCCACTGTCTATATTGATTAGCTGACCTCCTCTGATTACAAAGGGAGTGGCTATGTCAGGTGTAGATGTCACTGAGTCAGATAATTCCACCCAGCAGTCATTTCCAACACAATCTTTATGGGTGCCCACTACAGACCACTTTTTGTGAGGAAAACTTGCATCACAGCAAATAATATGTACTGTACATCAGTAAATATTAGGGTCCAAAATCTTCCTTCCGCAGGAAAGTATCCAAAGTATTAAGCATGTTTCAGTGCCTGGTTACACTTCAATTCAGATAATGACAAACTTGTCCAAAGGAGTGTGTAGCAGAGCTTCCACCAAGACAAAACTTGACTGTATTTTAAAATGTTCATCAAACATATCATAAATATAAATGTTTTTCTGATTTCTGCAATGTGAATGAGCCTGCAAGAGGGATGCATTTGTTCCATTCTTCTCATCATTGTTATTAGAGTATTATTGATTTTGATCAACCTCATCCTTGCGTTCTTCTGAGACATAAAGTTTCCTACTCCTTACCCATGGGAAAATGTCAGGACAGTTTTTAGAAGCTGAGATTAGATTTTAAACTGCAAATACAGAAAGGATACATTTTAAAGAAGGAATGGGAACTCTTGACCTCAGAAAAGCTCTCCAGAGGAAGGAAACATTTTCTTGGCATTTATATAAAAGTAAGAAGAAATACCCATTCCCTGACCAGTGTTTTTGCCTTTCCAAGGCTGAAAGATGTCTCCTGAATTTGCATTCATAATTTTCTGGCCAGGCAATCATTTGTTAGGAGAAGTCACAAAACTTTTAAGGTATCTGAACTCACCAGTTTGGGCATAAGGTGATGTTTGTATCGCAGCTGAAGAGAAATTGAATAACTTTCATGAACAAAAATCATATGCATTCATTTTGGAGATCATATTGAATGTGTTGACCTTTCATGTTCAAGATTAAACATGAATGCACAATTGCTGCCAAATTTGCTTATATAGTTGCGATACAACCATGCTGTTACTTTATAAACTGCTATATAGTACTAATTCCTTTTCTGTTATTTAAAAACTGTCTTTAAGCACTGTCAGTACATGAATAAGAAAGGCAGAGGTATTTTATGACAACTTGTTTATGCCTTCGGATAAAATGCTTCATTTTGTAATCCTTTTCCAGTATTCCTACAAGACTTCAATTTTTAACTATGTAACAAAAATATGAGAAAGGGCTGGTTACTAACTAGAAAGAAATGGAAACCCTGTGTAGCACTCAAAACAAAACTGTTCACATAGATTATTGTACTGAAAAGGACCTTTGTATTGTGTACAATCATCATATTATGTTACGCTACATTTTTTCCCTAAAAAAAAAATTCAGCTACAGTATTTCTCAATTGCTGTTTTTGTAAATAGATTAGTCCGATAAAAAAGATAAATATTCTATGCATGCTATGCTATTTTTTATTTGTTGATTTTAGGATAAATTGCCATGATTTTCTCTTAAATATGGCAATTATTCTTGAAACTTTCTCCATATTTATGCTGTTGTTAGCTCAATATCATAATCGATGGAGTGGCAGAAGATTGTCCACACTCACCTAGGTCACATCCCATGAGGCATTTCTTTAGTATTGTACTACTGGGATGCTGTGCTGGAGTGGAAGGATGGAAGGAGTAACTCCTTTTGGAAGTGGAGCAGTAGCCAAGCCTGTACCTACTACAGAATTTTAGAAGGAAATGCATGGCTGCCCAGTGACCCTTGGGAAAGGGGGCAGCTGGGGTGCCCAGCACACTGTGGTGATACTCCTCCTTACATGCAGGCTAGACCTACAAGGCAAATAGACTTGAATTATTATCTACAGACAGAGATACAATATTGCTCTATATTTGTTTAAGATTTTGCCTTTTGTGGGATTTCTTGCAATGCAGTCTGAATTTAAAAAAAAAAAATAACATTAAAAAAAGTAATTGATTTCCTTGAGGCCAAGTGAAAATTTAAAGAGTCAGATCCATATATAAGAGAGAATTCTATATAAGAAAGGATCAGCATAAAGAAATGCAACAAAAGTTACATTTTTACCTCTCCATTGTTCTGCTAAATATTAAAAGGAAAATTCTGTACAATAAAATTCTGCATATATATTTACTTTCAATTTATTCCTGAATTTCAAGGTTGAAATAGCTTTCCAGTTCAGAAGCAATGAGAAGTTAAAAAAACTCAGCAATACTGAGAAGGACCTAAAGATAGTGTGAAATAACTAATTTAAGACTGATTTCTAATGTGGTGCCAAGTCTAAGAGAGAGGATGGGCTCTTTATTTCTGTTGTAGGTCACTTTGAGAGCCACAGATGAAAAAAGACTATGAAAACATGTTTAGTGGTAGAAGTAGGTGAATATCCAGCAGTGAGAGTCAGGCTCATTTATGGTAGTGAGTGCCCGATTTTTAAAATATATGATGAGATAAAGATGACCTTCCAAGAAGGCCTGGGAAATGTAATATCCAATGAATAGTTCAGTAATCTCAGTCTGCTATTTCGTTTATTCCAGAGAAGACTAATAGGTAACTTGATCACTCTCCACAAATATTTATCTGGACAAAAATATTCTGAGAATCACCTTCCATAAAGTAATAAAAGACACAGTTTGAAGCCTGAAGGTTCAAACTGACTAAAAATATGGTAATTTATGTATTTACCTTTTAAAAAGAAGGTAATTATCACATGAATATTTTCCTGAAGTTATTCTTGGTCTTATTTTTTGGAAGTTCTTGTATAGAAGTTTCTATTAGGTTTTCTGTTCATTACAAAACACTTAAGAATCAGTTGCAAAGTTTATGTCATGTTCTTTTCTATGCAAACAAGTGGTCAAAGTAATTTACAAAATAAGTTAAATATCTTGCTGATATTTCACTTGGAATAATGAACAGACAAGAGATTTATTTAGCGGTAAACCCTTATAGGAACCAAGTGACTTAGGGTCTCTTACTTTGTGCTAAAAGCATATTTACTATGTTTTATCAGCAGAACTAGGCACCAAATCATGAAACTATTTTTTGAGAAAGCAGCTGATTTGACAAAATTCTCACTGAGATGGTTTCTCAAATCAGGATGGGATTTCTGATCAGGACTCAGGTGAATAGAAGACTTCCCTTAGATTTCTTCTGTTTGATGTCAACTATAACACATGTTTCTCACCTCCCAGATAAAAGTTAGTATTCTTTTACACTGGGTTTCTTTAATTCTCTTGTAAGATAAATACTTGGTTTTGCACAAATATCTATATTTAAATTGGACAGATACAGTAAGATAGTGTTTATAGTTTAACATTTAGGAAGTCTCTGCAATACAGCAGGAAGACTGACTGCAGTCTGAGTCTCTATCTTTTTTTTTTTAATGAGAATAGAAAATATCTCAATTTCATTCAAAGACAGAGCAGGAAAAAAAAATGGCCAAGAAACAGGAAATAATTTTTAACTAGGTTCTACTTCCTACTTACAAAATACATGTACTGTGGACCTCACAAACAGGCAGGAACCCTCACAATTTGTGTTTCAAATCAAACTGGGGTCCTCCTCCTAACAGAGCTTAAAGGGTTTTATTACCATGCATTCCCTGATATGGCTATGATTTTCACTATTGCAACCTGCAGAAAAACTCCTAGCCATGTTGTTATTTCACTTACAGGGGAGCCTGAATCCAAACTTGTGGCTGGAAACATTTAAGGGTTGAAGATGTGTCAATGGCTTTCATGGGGATGAGAAATCACTACATAATGCAAGTTCAAAATGCTACACTTGGATGAAGACTCATTTGACCAGAGGTATGATTCTTGGGGGAGCCTTGCAAAAGTTGCAGAGCCCATAAAAATGTCAGATGGGGACAGTACAATTCCAGTTCAGCAGAATTTTAGGCATCTCTCTTAATTTGCTAAGTCCAATGGCTGGTCTTCCCACATTCCCTATAATATTGCTAGAAAAACAGAGAGATCAGGATGCTGTTGCTGCTCTACAACAACCTTTAGGAGGAGGTCTGTTCTCCTGAGTAATTTAGGTGCCTAATGCTGGTACATGCTAATTTCTGTTTTGTCATCTTCCAGTGAATGGAACAGCCCCAGGAATGTCAGGTGTCCTGACATTTGAGTGAAATTTGGATTACTGAATCTTGGAATATTAACCCTTGCCATGATGTCCACAAAAGAAATGACTAAATAGAATCTATTATTAGAAAAGTTGACACAGGAACATTACCTAACACTGGAAATGGAGAGCTGTTCTCCTAGCAGTATAGGGCTATGCTACTAAGCAGATTGCTGGGAGCTGAGTATTGATTCTATTTTCTTTCTGTCTTGACTTGTTTTTAAACTATTTTGTATGTTGGACAGTCACTAAGAAAATATTTGCCTCAAGGAGTGCAGGTGTATGCAGCACGACAAAATACCAGCATATTCTGGATCTGTAAAATTATCCATCAGAAATACTAATCATTGATGACATTACAATTCTTGCTAAAGTGAATATGTTCCTCTGCTTTCATTGCCTCTTTTATCCATGATTCTTGCATACAATATTATCCACAATAGTGAATACTCATTTCTTTTTCAAAATGTCTCCTGTTCTATGTTTTTGTTGTAGCTGTGTCCAGACCATCCATTCCTAACAGTTTTAAAAAGCCAAGAGAAGTGGACAGCTACCAGCAAATCTATTGAAAACCCATTTGCAAGGGAATGAGCTGTGTTCTGATACAATTGCAGTGAAATAGCCATTCAGATAGTAGATCTGGCTGTAATAATATTTTTCATAAAATCCGGTTATAAAATGTACATATATGATATCTGTTTGGACTATCTGAAACTTTGATCAGGTATCATAACTACTAAATTAAAAGATTCACACAAAGACAACAAAGGAAATAAAGCAGCAGCACATTATGAAAGCTCCTTGCTTTGATGTTTTGAAATTTCTTTTACTGCTGAGTTTAAATGCCCTAAAATTCCTTATATCATCTTATAAGCATTTTGATTTTGAGGCTTATTTTAATGTGAAGACACTTTGCAAAATCCTTCGATATAGCAAAGTACAGATAAACTCATTCCTTTGCAAATACTGAGAATTTCTTCTGCATATATTTTTTTTCACTGTGAGGCAAAGCAGCTCCAAATTTCCTTATGCAAATATGTGAGAATTGACCCTTACCACTGGTTGTAGAAAATGATGTCTTTAATTAATAGAACTCAGTAAATTCTGCTAAGGAACACATCAGTGATGAAACTAGACTTTCGTCCTTTCAAGCTGTAATGATGTGTAAAATTATTCATTTAATCTCTTAGTATCTATTTTTCTTTTCTTTTGCTTAATAAAAATTGAGAAGGAAAGCTGGTGTTCTTTTAAAAAGGATAGTAATAAATATTTTCATATCATGATGTAACAAAGTACAAATTGTTGTTGCTCAGTCTGATAGATGCAAACCTGTCATCGTTAATACTTTTACGAGGAAACAAACACAATATAGGATGATTTTGTACATAGCATGTGAACCACCTACTATTCAACCTCTGAATGTGAAATAGGTCTTTTTTTATGTGCAATATCATTTTAAGGAACTTGCTCAACCTAAGGTGCAAAATTCCTATAATAGGAATTCTAATAGGAATTTTGCCTTTTTAAGAACTTAAAATAGCGTATTGAAGAATGTAGAGTTTACTGAAAGGCTCTTTTTGAGTACAATTTCTGTAAAGGCAGACAGCACAATGCACCTCCCTGGAAATAAAAAGAATTCAGAAATGTGCAAGTATGTAAGTTCAAAGAAACTGAAATTATTGTTTCTTCTGTCTGACTTCAACTACGTGTCAATTAT
>WEKW01005447.1:86478-100427 GCA_013389905.1 Sula dactylatra
GATTTGATTCACTGAGATAACTTGCTATTGTAAGTTAGCAGGAGGATCCACAGAGGTTCAAATAGCTGAGAGGAGAATAGCGACCTCTAAGAATTGATGAGGCAGTCTATTTTAGTTCTTTACGTACAGATGCCATTACCACAAAAAGGGTGTGGGCATGGAGAAAGAGCAACAGCAGATTTGACAATAGGTTTCATCTGTGTGTAACTTCAATACAGACTCAATTCAGCCAGCCAACTGTATTATCATATGTGCTGGTTCCTTCTGTATTATAATTCAATATACTTCTCTTTGACATTGAATATTACAAGAACAGGGGAAAGGCAGTAATATGAAAGGGACATCAGTCCTTCAGTAACAATACTCAAGGGAAAATAAATAAAAAATCTTCACTTTTATTTTTTATCTCAAGAAAAATATGTTCCAAATCAAACATTCCAAGTGAGACATCCTGTGAAGTTTTCCTTCTCTGATTCTTTGTCAGCTGCAAAGTCCAGCTTTATGCAAGTGAATTTCAACAGATTAATTATGAGGAAGAAAAGAAAGGTACAAGTCCCCCAAGTGTTACTCTTCATATCCATTTACAGCCGATGGTAGCCTGATGCAGTTCTGTCAAGGGAAATGCAATCCCAAATACAGACCCTGTAATCTAAAATATAAAACTCCCAACAGAGAGAGTACTGTTGAGTTTGTTACTCACGTTCTTCAAACAAGAGATGCCTAAAGAAATCCTAAGACACAACAAGATGAAAGACTGCTATGAAGTTTTTTCTGTGTGTGTTCTCTTAGAATTGTGTTTCCACATTTGCAAAGACTGTGACCATTTAATTAAGTAAAATACTACTCATAATTTTTTAACAAGAATGCTGTTGGGCTTTTATAGTATTTAAGAATTTCAGTGCATCCAGCCCAGTATTTTGTTGGCCTTGGTAGGAAGAATACCAATAAAGCTGGATTGCAAATGTCAGTTTAGAATACTCGCAAAACAGATACGTTTGGAAATCCTAACACTGAGGTGTTTTTATGCCAGCAAGCTACAAATGTCGACGTAGGGTATTCTAGCGCAAGACATGCCAATGGAGAGACAGCCCACAAAATCATCAGTAATACTATATTGACAAGATTTTATTTTGTCCCAATGTCTCTGGAGTTGCGGAAGAACACATTCTGGGAGGCTTGCATTGAAAGGACACCTTCTAAATAGAAAGAACAAAAAGAACAACAGTTACATCTTATGCCTGATAGACAAAAAGCATCCAAAAATTCACCTCAGGTCTCAACTTCCCAGTGATTACCTTTTCAAACATCCAGTGGCTGTTCACAGGTCTGCATTTCCCCCTTTTTATCACCATTGCATTGCTCCCGTGCCTATTAAAGTGCCAAAATAAACAGTTTCAGCTGTCTTGTCTAACTGGGGTATTCTGAATAGAATGGTGTTTGTCAAAGCATGTAACCTCTGTAAGAATTTTTGTGTGTTTTAAACTGGTGTGCTGCATTGACTCACAGGGAAGTGCTCTGCTAGCTGTACAGTCCCCTTCTTAACCCAAATGACCTCCCTGGGTTAAGGACCTGCTTTCATATTAGATTTTTTTTGGCAAAATGCTAAATAACTACCAGTCAAAATAGCAGGGTTCAGGGGGCTATTTTATTTAGGTTTTCACTGTAGGTCACAGCTGTATCAGGATGGTGAACAAAACACAGCACCAAGTATTTTCCAGGAGGAAGGAAGGTGGTGAGAAGTCATTTCATACTAAATGATATAAGAGAAAAAGTGGTTTTGCAACCTGTATTTGGACAATTTGAGTGAAATATACTCATTCAGATTTGAGCAACAGGCAGTGCCAGTGTAATTTTGAATCTGTCACTTATATTCTGTTCTGACTGGCATTTTTTTGAGCTTCTATCATGTAAGCTTTCCTACTGACAGTTTGTCACAGGAAAAAGTGGAGAGCATAGACTCCCGCTATGTCTGAAAGTGTCTGATCTGGAAATTGAATATGTTTGTGCACTATATGAGAAAAAGACATGGATGGTCCAGGAATATTACATCTGACTTTTTAATATGTACCTTTTTAGAAGCTATATATTTCTGCTAATGTGATAATTCAGTGAATTACAAATTTAGCTGCCAAGCTTTTTTTTTCCCTTTCTGCAGTCCATTTCTATAAAACAGGAGCAGTAGGACTTCAGTCAGATCCTTGGGTGCTGAAAATTTTCAAAGATCTGTTGAATTCAGTGGTGCTATGCTGATTTACCTCATCAGAAGTCCTGGCCAATTAATCACTTGACCTCTCCCCAGAATTCATAAGATACAGGCTTCCAGGCTTTTTACAAGCTCTGTCAACAGCTCTCAACCACCAGAGGTCCCATGGCAGGTCTTATAGCTGTTATGGCCTGCAGATATAAATGCTATCAGCACAGCTCTTAAGACTCAGTGGTTACAAGCTTCTTTGTTTAATATTCAGGGTTCTCTGGTTAAAGCCTGTGGCTTTCCTAAGTAGCTCCAGAGAGCAGAAGGAGTTCATAGCAGTCAAATAATTCATGACAGTCATTTTAAGTTCAGCAATCAGCAAAGTTTTCATAGGGCACAGGTTAAGACTAACAGACTAAATGTCCATATGGCATCGAATTATTGTAATTATTTTTTGAAGGTATTGGAGTTTACAGCTTGAAAAGATGGAAGACCATGCTCCCTCTGAATTGCATGGGAAAGATCTACAGTTTAAGCAATCAATGATTTACTGAAAGCAACGCCACAGGCTTTGTCTTTGACAAATGTTAGCTGTGAAGTTATAGGGATCGTGAAACCTGCAAGCAGTGCCAGGAAAAGTTTTCCTATTCCATAATACTTAGTGGTGTAGTTCCCACCCCTCACTTGCTTTGCATTCTGTACTGAGATGACCTCCAGACCTTTTGTGACAGTTTGTGAGAAACATAGGAACTTCCAACTGACCGTAATATCTGTGGGTGTCTGAGAAGATGCACCACACTTTTGGAAGCTGAAGTTGTGAAACTATTTCTAAAATCCTCTCAAAGAATAACTTCAATAGTTCATCCTGGAACTCTGCGGTGTATCAGGACCAGCTTTTCACTTCAGTGCCTCAGGAGGTCATTTACTGCAGTCCCCTCCTCAAAGGACGGTCAGATACAGAAGGTTGCTCAGGGCTGTGTCCAGTTGGGTTTTGAGTATCTCCAAGGATGGAGATGCCACAGCCTCTCAGGATAACCTGTTCTCAGAATAAAAGAAATTCTTATGTTTAAATGGCACTACTTGTATTTCAGTTTGTGCCATTACCTCTTGTCCTGGTTACCACTGAGAAGAGTCTGGCTCTGCCCTGTTTACTCACCCCCCATCAGGTGTTTACACACAGCAACAAGATCCCCCTGAGCCTTCTCCTCTTCAGGCTGAACAGTCCCAGGTCTCTCAGACTTTCCTCATAGGACAGAGGCTCCAGTCCCTTAAACACCTCAGTGGCCTTTTGTTGGACTCTCTCCACCTCTTTCTTACACTAAGGAGCCCACAACTGGACACAGTACTTCAGGTGTGGCCTCACCAGTGCTGAATAAATGGGAAGGATCACCTCCTTCAGCTTGCTGGGAACTCTCTTCTCCAGCCTATTGAGGTCCCTCTAAACAGCAGCACAACCATCCGGTGCATCAGCCACTCCTCCCGGTTTTGTATAGTCTGCAACTTTTCAATGTCCTGTTCATTAATAAAGGTGTTAGTTTTGGGCTATTGGCCACAGTATACTGGGGTACACCATTGGCAACTGGCTTCTAGCTGGACTTCATACCACTGATCACAACTTTTTGAGCCCAGTGGTTCAGCCATTTTTTTGTCCACCTCACTGTCCACTTCTCTAGTCCATGCTTCATCAGATTTCAAAGATGTTATGGGAGAGAGTCATCCCCCTTTTCAGGACAAGAGGTCTCCAGTTTTGAAAGGTGCCAACGTAGATTACACCATGATTATCTGTCAATCACTGTAATAGTATTTCTATGAAAACTGGGATAAAACTTACTTTTCTATCCAAACTTCTCTGTGTTATTCAATTAATGAAAGCAAAACATATCCTTTCATAATACTTAAATGAAACATATTAATGGCTAGCTTTAAAATATGTGCAGTACTTGGCAGGCCAGAAATAACACTGGAAATCTTTAAGACAATTTCTTGATTCAGGAGTACTGCTTGTCAGATGACAAATGCATTCATATCCTGGTATTAAGGAACTTCGCTTTCACCAAGAGTAAGAGTATGAAATCAAATTTAATAAAAATTTTCTTTTTCATGATTGCTTATTGTGGCCTAGCAGCATGGCTATTTCAAACCAATCTCATGCACACTTTCTCTAAAAACAAATCAGTCTCAGAAGAGGTCACTTTCTTTTCTTAATGGAAGCCTGGAAAAAATGAGGAGAGCGAGAGCAGAATTCCATAAAGGAAACTATTGCATCATTAGGTATAGAGCAACACCTCAGAATTCTGAGGATGCTTGCAAGACCTCTTATAATTAGCTTTTTAAACAACTCTGAATTGTACCCTTAAAATGTGATCATATTATTCTGCTCATTAAAAAATAAGCCTATGTAAGCCCATAATCATGGTGGACCACTGTCCTAACAGGATAACTACTTCATTCAGCATTGTGAAGTATCAAAACCTTACTGCCGGCTGTTGTAGAAATGAACACACTTTTTCAGACTACACTTTAAACAGTTCAGCTGAAAAATAGAAGCATATATGATAGTTGAAATTGATACCATTCCAGATTTGAGTTTTCTGGTGAGGGATTTTTTTTCATTTTTAAGTACATTTTCTTGTATGCTATAGTGGAATCGATATTATCCCATGATTTTGAAGTGTTCTAGAGTAAAATGTATGCAATATGAGAATAATTAAGAATAGATTTTAATTTTGATAGTGAATTTCCCACCTCAGTCAGTTCAGTCTGGAGCTGGTACAGTACTTGGATCCAGTGTTTCCTCCTCCCTGATTTTTTTTGGTAATTGATACTGATGTGAATCTGCCTTTCCACCTGCTATGTTTGTTGAGAAGGAAAAGGAATCATTATAACTTACCCATTTCCATAGAAATAGACATTGCCCACATTTGGCTGCTTATGACATTTGATGATGCATTGCTTGTCAAATTTCAATGCTTCAATGTCTTCAAAATGTTAGTTTTGCTGCTTCCATACAGAGATACTGTGGGTGTTATATGAAGTGAAAGCCTAACACAGCTAATTTCTAAGATACTCAAGATGTACTTCCAGGCATTCCAGAGCAGTTCCAGAACTTCCTTCTAGAGTGCCCTAAATTCACGGGGTGACATCGCTCAGGATTAGACAGAAGGCAAAAGAAATGCATAAGACAAAAAGCTACTTGAAACAGTGTTTATTAACATGGAAATATGCTCTTTTAATATGAAGTGCTTCCAAACCTGTTTAAAATGAAAGTAATCCTAAAGCAGTAATACAACAAATGAAAGAAGTGCATTGCAAAATAAACCCTTAAACAATAAATTACAAGCTACAAAAAATGAGCAACAGCCACAAGGGAATTTTGTTAATTCCAGCTTTTGAGAATAAATACTAAAAGTATGAAATTGCAACTACTCGTTCATTGAACAGGGAGCTGGAATTCCAAAAATTAAAATGCAATGTTAAATTTATTTTTAAAAGTCATGTTTAGACTTACATATTTTGTTATGATATAAATAGGACTTCAGAGAAGAATTTCTGACTTAATGGCTAGTCAGGTAAACTTTCAGTACTCAATTAATTTAATTTAAATTGATCAAATGTAAGTTCATTTCCTCAGCACCTGCTATCAGAAATGAAAAAAGACAGAGAAGCTCTTACTATAGATGCCTCTGTTTGTCCACTGAGGGAGTGGCTAAATTAGATTCAATAGCAGATACCTAACATCAGGTGAGCTGAGGTCTTATGTATCTTGTTGCTCCCCTGTACTATACAATAAGCTTTCTGCAGATTTCTTCTTGGCTGCTTTTTATTTGTTTTGCTTGTTGTTTGGTCACTTTGTTCATTGGACAGAAGTCATCCTCCCTCACTGACAACCCCAATGAGAAAAGGGTAACTCTTTTGAAGTTAAAGTGAAAGGCAATCTTCTCCCAACAGGACAAAAGGTCTCTGCATCACAAAAATCCTTTAATGAGAATTAAAGTAGACAGATTATTGAATTGACCTAAACCTTTTCAGTGAAGTCAAATTAAATATTTATTATCAGTTCAAAATTATATATCAAGGATACCTATACACAATCTGAAGGTGCCCGTGAAATTAGTTCTTTCATTCAAGATACTATGTAATTCCAGTGATTACGTTCTCATCCAAATTATAATTTTAGTTTATAAATTCTTCCTTCCAGCATCTCTTTTTTATTTTGTTCTTACGGACCAAGGTGAACAGCAGCTGCAAATCATCTAGTATTCAGAAAATAATGCATTTAGCTACTCGAAGAAAGGATCACCTATATTATCATATTCTTGCCTGATGCGTTCTTAGAGACGCCCAATGACATATGCTTGTACGTATACTCATCTCATTGTATGAGGATGATTTGACCAGTCTTTTCCTAAATAGATATTGTAATTTTTGATTCTGGACATCCATGTTCTGATGTTGTCCAATGTTCCTCTTTATGATCTTTGACAACATTTTATGCTTCTGATTCTTCCAAAAATCATTCCAAAATTTTTGTTCAGTTGAATTAACAACAATTTCTGATCTAAGTTCTTTTCTCTGAAAACTGAAATGTGCCCTTTATTACAAGTTTCTTTGTTTCATCATTAATGAGTAGCATCAAATCCAGGGATCATTTATTTAAAATGTATTCCTAATCCTGCTTGAAAATCTCATTTTTAAAAGCCAGAGGTGGAACATTTCTGCAGTCTTTCAATCCCCTTGAGGTCCTTTGTTCTCTCTATAGTACATTGACAAGGGAACGCTATGCCAAGTAAATCTAATTTTCTCTCCTCAAATGTCCCTCTAAATGGTTATAATATTCCTTTCACGTCTTTTTAATTGATTTAGCTCCAAAAAGATCACTTGAAGGCTGTGTGGGGCTCTACTGATTATCAGTTTCTTCCTTAAGAAAGTAAGAAGTGCAGCTCGTTCATTCTGTTAGTACTTTTTCAAGCTTTGTTTCTCCCTACCCTTCATCCAGACTATTTTAATTACTAACCTATAACATTATGCTTGTGGTGATGCTATCGGCAAATCAATACAGAGAAAAAATATTTGAAGGATCCTGAAATATCTTAGTAGCAAGAAATGCAGCTTTTCAGTACATAACATCATTCAGATTATTATTCTCATGTCCATTATTCTCATGTCCAAAAGAAGGACTATGTCATAAAGAAAGGAAAAAGGACACTTTCCATCATGAACAATGTGCATTTAAAGTTCATGGCAAGCCTGCTTCAGAATGAGATAAAGCCAAGAGGAAAAAGATGGATGAAAATGACATTTATATTACATGGTTAGCATATCCTAGCATTGATAGAGATAATCTATCAGAGCCGGGATGGAGCAGGGGAGAGGGGAGGATTGTTGCAGTTGATTTTTTGTTTAATATTTGTGGGAATTGTCTTCCTGACTTTTTAATTTCCAGGAGTTGTGTTCATTCTTATCTCAAGCCACAGATTCTGTGATTTTTAGCAGTAGGCCCAGTACATCTGTGATAACATTCCTGCCTTTTTATTAGAGCAGATGTCACTATTTCTTACTACTCTAAAAGAGAGAAAATCTGTCTGTCAATGTGATTTCATTTCCAGCTCCTCCAACTCTAGTAAACATTGGCTTCTTTCCAGGTGGTGCCATGGCTCAGGAAACTTTTTCAGTGTGAAAGTTAGCCTAAACCCCGTGGTTTCCAGAAAAAAAAAGTATTCTCAATTTGTTTCCTGGATTTGTTGGAAATATCTAGCCAAGGGAAAGTTCCCTAGTCTCTGCAGCAGATGGGTGAAACAGATCCACCTCTGGTGCGGCTGCCAGCTGTTTCCCTGAGCAGCTGCCTGGGACTTGCAGGTTTCCAGCTGTGGGACAGTTCAGCCTGTACCTCTGACCTGTGGCTGGACTCCTGTGGGGGTCACAATTCCCAGCCTTTATGTAGACCCACCAGAAATCCAAGCATCATTCTATGCTATCTGCTTTAGAGCCAACTAAATCTTACTGAATTAAATGTTTCAAGCTTATCCAGCCAGCATTTTCTGAAAAACAGAACCTGACCAATGATGTCAACAGGATCTCTGAGAAGAAATATGATATCTAAAATATACTTCACCTTTTTGTTGGTTTTCAATTCATTAGATTGTTTGTACACAAGCTGTAGAAAGTACTCTAATCTTTTCCAAGACAGTGGAAGGCTTGAAGTCTAACATGCTACAAAACATATAAAAATACTCTTATTATTTTCAAGGATAAGACCTCTACTGTCACAACAATGTTAGGAAAAAAACCTTGGAGATTTTAATAAGAGTGGAGAGAGTCAGCCTGAGGAAGTCACAGATCTCCACATAAAAAGGTAAATCTGCAAGAGATCCTTGAAATTATAAAAAGGTCATATCCTTGAAAGGTCCCCAGTCATCTGACCTTGTTGTCAGACAGTTATCTTGAATTCTTTACTTTAGAATTGTACCAGATTCGTGTTTATTGCTACAGTTCAGGGAGTGTGGATGCAACAGTTTTTCTGAGCCTGCTTTCATTAGACAAATCAAGTTTAAACAAAAATAACCTGGATTATAGTATTGTTTTCTTAATCCCACACAATTTAAGTCAGAATATTATATATCTAGAATAATCTCTGACATATAGAAAAAGGGAATTGATTGCACCTGTCTTCTTTGGCATTCTTTATAGAAATATTGTGATAGAACAAGGTGACACCAGACAATTCATATGTATTTTCTAATTCTTTAAACAAATTAATTAAAAGAAGCTCATAATCCCTAAACTGACTTTTAAAAAAAACCACAAATAAACAAAACTAATTGAGAAGTTTCTCACAAGGTGATAAATCAGCTGAAAACACGATGATCAGTAGTTTGATGGCTGTGGTTATCTGGAGGAAACCATGTCCTCTAATCTGTTTCCCTTACATTTGTTGTGGTGACAGCTGGTATTGACAGTCAACTGTCTTAGCACAGCATAGACCTAAAATGCTGCTGAACTGATGAAGGTAACAAAATTGCTTTATAACTCTTAACTACTAAAAAACCTCTGGAGTAGACTTCAGAAGATTATTTAGGAAAAAAAAAAAAAAAGAAAAAAGTCCTAGAACTATTATGACTCCCAGCCTACGAAAGGAGGTTTAGCAACATCTGAAATAGGCAGAATTAAAAATGGAGGAACAAAGGGCAGCTCAAACTGATAACACAGGTCTATGAAAAGGAATGAAGATATTAGTCTGATTAGAAGAACAGGCTTGAAACAATGCTTACTACAGCCAGACTCTGCTACCATTGCATACCCTGAGTAGGTCTGCATTGATTCTGAGATGATATAAATATCCATACTTAAAATATACTTACTGTGAATAGTTTCTCTGAATTCAATAGGACTATCCACAGAGTACAGAGTTGAGTACATACTGGTGTCTTGGCAGGTCTGAGGCTTTCTAGTGTACGCAGATGTTTAGATTTCAGTAAAACCAAACTTGAAATAAAGATCTATTGAGTAAAAGCAGAAAAAATAATCTCTAAATATGGAATTCAGCCCTAAGGATAGATATTCTGTTTTTCTCTGTAAATACAGGCTTGCAAGATAATGTGTGCCTCCAGATTATCTAGCCTTATGGTGCTGCAGATGGAAGAAATTTAGCAGTTGAACTGAACCTGTAGACTCTTTGGGACATCACTGCTGTAACTGAATGGGACTTGGCACAACATTTGCTCCCTGCAGAATGGCTTGGTGGGATGGAAATGGTGCAGGCAGCAGTAACCCACATTTCTGAGAAGCCGACACTATGGTTGTGAGGTTCTATCCCTTTCCAGACTCCTCAGGGTAAGGGCAGTTGTCCTTCCAAGATGCTTGTGCTGAAATGTAATGTTTTCCTCAGGGCATTCATGTGTAGGGTGGCAATCTGAGTCACCTCAGCAGTCCATCAGTGTCAGAGGCAGATCTGCTTTCTCCTTCATTAGCTCTTTCTTCTGCTGTCAATGAGTTTATATGTTGCAGCTTATAACTACAAGTCCAGACTTAAAATTTAGCCATGACTAAAAGTTTAGCCGTGTCTAAGCAAGGAACCTAGCAAATAAAGCAAATACAGCTGAGGGTTGTTCCTAGATGTCCTTTATTTCTAACAAGTCCAGTGAGGGCTCTGCCAGGAACTGAGATGGAGCAAACGAGTTATTTCTTTCTGATAGCCATTGCTAGGGGATGGTTAAGAGTCAGCTACGTTTTATTATTCGTACTTTAATGAATCATACAGTAATGGGCCGTACACTTCTAAAAATTCAAGTTGATGGCTTCCTAGTTCAGGAAAATAATTTTAAATCTCTTTTAGAGTTTTCCATTGTGTCCATCACTGGTGAAGTGTAATTGTTCAGTGAAGTTCAATGCATTTTGCAGCCTGGCTACAGTATTAGAAATTAATATTTTCTTTAGACTGTCTTCTAATTGTGGCACAATCAAGGTTCCTGCTACATAATTCATGCTTGGCCTTTTCTCTGAGATATTCTGAGTTATTCTTCTTCAATTATACCAGATAATTTCCACAAAATGACATGAAATAAAGCATAAATCAATTGATTCTCAAAACATGCACTTAAGTTGGATTTTTTTTTTTTTCAAAAGCATCTCATCTCACAGCTCGTGATCTTTGAAGAAGATCGAAAGTACGTTGTATCCCAGTGGTGCTGTGAGGGAAAAAGAGTTTGTCTAGCTTTGTTTCTAGTGAAATTAATACTTTAATGCTACTGGGATTTTGTAGAATTATTAGTGAAACAAGTTAGAGTATCTGGAGCCTCAGAGCTCTAAATAGGAGAAAAGAAGGAAAAGTAGTTCAAGTCCTAGATATACTATAGACTAAAACTTAATATTATGTATGGTCATTCCACCAGATTCATTACTTTTGGACCACAAATTCAATTCTGCTCTAAAGAATTGGGGAACCACATGCATCATTTGCTTTAGCCAGCTGGTAGTTTTTATAATACTTCTGATAATGTCTACTATGTTCTGTGTAGGAAAGAAAACACAGCTCATCAGGGTATGAACTTAGGAGAGGGCTTAGAAAAAAAAATCTCTTTTTTAAATATGGGGCTTAATATTTAACTTGGATATCAGTTAACTGATTTTCTCTAATAATTGATTGGCTAAAATCCCTTTCCCAGTCTTCTGAAATTCAGAAATGTGCATTATCCTAACTAGCTCGACATTTTCCATGTGCAATTAAATACTCCTTTGATACATGTAGAGAAAATGTCATAACTATACTTAGGATTATAGGTTAACAGCCTGTACAACTTAATTTAAAAAAATGAAGGTGTATTACTTTGTTTAAAAAATTGCTCCCAGGTTGCAAACTTTATATATATCAGCTTTCATGCCAGAGTGATTTTTTTTTAAAGAGGCAAGTCAAAAGCCCCTGAGAAACATTGTTTAAAACTGAACTCTTTTCAGAGCTTTGAAATTCTGGTTGACTTGCAAATACAGCTGTAGGGAAGAGTGTCTGTTGTGCACTGTATTAACTGGAACTTTGTGTTTGCAGTTGCTTGTACGTTCAAATGTACACACTTGTCAGTACTTTCATGTAAATCCTTCCCCCTCCCCAGGACATCTTTTGGAAATAAACTAGCTCTTCTGAAGTAACATTGCTAGATTTTCTGCTTATTAAATTGAAAAAAAAGTCTTCCTTCAAGCCTTCCATTCATCTTACATTTCCAGCTGAAATTGTACATTGGACATTTTATTCTGCTTCAGTTATTTAGTCCAAATTTTATATAACCCTCATGAAAGCTTGAAAATGAAGCAATGAAGACATAGAAATGGAGGGCTAAATCCAGAGCATGTCACTTCTGCTCTGTCTTTTTGTGCAGCTAAGGAAACATAGCAGCCTAAGCAAATTCTAAAACGTCCCAGTAAGTAGCATACAGAGCCATGACACTTCCCCAAGATTAGAAGAGTTTATGTGTCTGAAGTGCTGCAACACAGGGTCTCAGACTTAAGAATAGAAAATTCACTAGATATCCTGTTCTGAGATAGGTGTTAAATTCCATCCACCTTTGCACATTTTGTGTTTCCCAGTCAGTTTGCAAGTCCGTGCCATTGACACATAGCTGGAAAGCAAAAACTGAGGAGTTGCAAGCTCTAAAAAAGGGTCTCATTGAACACTCTCACATTGTTGGACTAGGTGATTCACAAATGACGATGATGAAAGTTACAACCGATATAGTTGTTTGTCCCAAACATCAATGTGAAAACCAAGAGCTGTGTTCCTCTGTTTTCTCACATCACAGCAACCTCTCACAGCCTGTGTGTTTTTTTAGTGTACAGGAAGAAAAAGAAAAGCAAGAAAATTTAATGAGTTAAGGAAAATATCTATTTCTAAAAAAAAATATTTCTAAATAATAACTCAGGCAATAAATGCAAATAAATAATTTGTGAACAAGCAGACCAGTTTAATATGGAACCACTGGAAAATGAATTACTGTGACAGACAGTGATTCCTGTACAGTGTGCATGGGAGTCCTCTCTACCCCTTTCCCTGATAATATTTGATATTCAGAAAATACAGCCAGCTAAAAACAACTGCTACTGTAATTGACAGATACTGGTAGATTTGGAATTCTTCCTCCTAACAGGTTTGCATTCGTTTAATGCAAGCAGTAACCCATCAACTGACAAGCTCTGTCCTGTTGTGATGCGTTCTGTGCTTTGTCATGATTTAACATAATAGAAAGTAATTTGTTGATAATACATTGTACTATATTATGGAATGACAGTCAGATCACTTAAAGAAAAATTTCAGGGTACTTGAACTCTTATGCTAGCAATTAGAAATATTAATTATCATTTCCTGTTAATGTTTTGAGTGCATGTGTATGTGTATCTATGGCTCATGGTAAAAGATGTATTGTCATTCTTAGTCAACTATGATTATGTGAAATCAATTTGGACCAAGTACTAATAAATAATCATGTAGAAGTATAGTCTCCTTTCTCCACTGCAAAACAGAGGAAGCCTCACAATTAAAATCTATACAGTGAAGATGGGTAAAATTAGTACCATTTATCATTTTGCTTGTAACCATTACTATGCTATGCCATTTTCAAGACTTACAGCAATTTTTAATGTGAAAATGAGGTGGTGTGGGTTTTGATCTTTTGTTTTTTTAATCCTGGCTATCCCAAAAAAGAGCACATGGTGTAAATTAGATTTCTGCCACCATTTTTCTCCTGTTATTCAGACACACACATACATTTAAGAATAACAATTAAAAATATAACAAAGAACTACTGCCATGCGAGAGGAAGCAAAGTGATGCTAAGACTGGATGAACTACAGATAATCAATTCAGTGTAACTGTCTAAAATTATTCAGATGACAGAAGAGAGTGCTTCTGGAATAACAATGGTAGGAATCAGTACTCTCAATATGACAAAGAATGTGTGGATGACTTATCCACTTCTGTCCTAAAACTGGAAATAAGGAAGAAGTTTCAGAAAAAAATGGCATCCAATTAAAGCTCACCATTTGCATNGCGAAAAGAAAAGGCACTGGTTTGATACAGGGTCCAATCCTGAATTGCAGTTTGGGGCTTTATTCACTAATCCCCTTGCTGACTCCCCTTGCTGACACATGAAGAGGATCCATTTCATGTCAGCTGCTTTATAGCATCTGATATGTCATCTCCGTTAAGTTGCTTTTGAAACCCAGTCAGCATACTCCCAGGAGACATGCACCTCTGATCTTGAATAAAAATCAGTGT
>WEKW01005447.1:100443-122193 GCA_013389905.1 Sula dactylatra
TCTTATATAATGAAAACATGGGAACTTAGACATGTAGCTGACATGTAGATCTCCAGATAACTAATTTTACCCACTGTCTGTGAATCAGTCGTCTAAATATAAATGCCTAATGTCATTAGACAACCAACTGGGAGTTGACAGGTATGTCATAGGACTTTTGGGAGACCCTTTGAAAGCAGCAGCTAGCAGCTAGATGTGACACCCCATTTCACTAGTCACTCATCATCTATGTTTCGCCAGCTGAATCACACTTTTGCTTCCTGGATCAGGTGTAGGTGTGAAGAAGATACTGAGCTGGTCATATTTACCATGACTGAGGCACAGCTGTGCAGTCACAACATAGGTGCAGTTCTTGGCAGCTAAGGTATGCTGAAGGACAAAAATGAACACATTACTGAAGTTTAGGAATGTCTGGGGCTGCTTATAGCTGAATGGATAAGGAAGACTTTTTGAATCAAGAAATTGAAAAGCAAACATAAGAAGTCAACTCTGGGCACTCAGGCCTTCGTCTTCCATTTACAGCTGTGTACAAAGTAGTTCAGGACATATCATAATTGCCATTCATTTTGTTATAGGGTCTTTACTTTTTTCCCAGTGATATATTTTGATCNGATCTAATAGATTTTTTGTCATAACATTAAAGACTTCAATACTATCTGTTTTTACTCCTAAGGTAATTACTATTTTTAGCTAAATATCAAATGACAGTTGTAATTTGTTATTATTTATACTTATAGAAGAGTGGGTAGAAGACAATGTACTATGCTTTTTTCCTTTTTTTTTTTTTATAGCTAAATTCATAGGTAAGGTGTTAAACGTGATATTTGTGTAAGTAAGATTCCAAAAATTAATCTGGCATATTCCAATACATGTGTATCAAGCCGTATGACTGTAAGATAAAAGAATAAATATAAATTTTACACAAAGTCAAATATTTTTTGGCATAAACAATAAAAACAAGCAGAAGAAACTAAGTTAATGGAACTTTGCTGTAAACTACAAACCCCATCAAACCAAAGAAGAAAAAGAAATCTTGTAAGGCTATCAGCATCAGAAAAGTGTGCTGAAAGAAATCTGTTATCAGTCATGGCCAATGGCACATAATGGATGGGATTGCTCTCTTTATATCACAGAAACTCTCACAGGAGTACTATATTGAACTCTTTTCTTTCCAGGAATATCTCAATTATATTGGTGGGCTGTTTGATCAAATACAGCTCCATAACAAATATGTGTGAACATCAACACAGATTGAATAGACACATTTACAATTACTAACATTCTGTGACTGATTAATTGCACACTACTGAATATGATGGATTTTTGTGGCTGTATTTAAAAAAAATCTCTTGACTACCTAATTTGATAAGTAAATATATAAATTCATCTGCTTGGGGAAAAATATGTAGATTTATTCTTATTTGCAAGTGAAGGTACTTAAAAATATAAGGAAATTACTTAGGGAAAGGATATTTTCAAAAGGAAAACAGTATTTATCTGTTTCTTATAATATCAGTCCTGGAACTTCACGGTGAGCAGCTGAAATTGTGATTCCTAGATCACCTCTTCTGCAAATGTATTCCTTTTACCATGACTTTTTTGCTATAACTAGTTAAACACGACCGCTAAAATACATGGTTAGTTGTGGTACTCTTGTCTTCTCAGGTACGGCAAAGCAACAGATGAGAGGAAAGTTCACAATGTAGCTCTCTCTTCTGGGCTTGACTGAGCCTGGAGTGTGAAAACCAACCTGTGAAAGAGGGAATCTCTTCTGCATCAGATCAAAGGTCCACCTAATCTCCGAGTCTGTTATCTGAGAATGGCCAATAACAAATGGCTTGGATAGATTAACCAGAGAGGGCAAACACATAGCAGTAATAGCATGGTATGCCCTCCTACCATCCAAAGCTGTGCGACTTCTTGAGTCAGGATTAGTAGTTTTGTACCTTACAGCCCTCAAGCATGTTTAATACTAATTCTGCACATCATGCTGTCATACTGGTATGGCAAATGTTAGTCACATTGATAAAGATAGCTGCATTGACCACATGACCAACACAGGCTTTTTAGGTAAACCAGAGTTTCTTCCATAATCCATTGCTTCTTACATCAATACTCTAACATTAGTACTTTTTTTACACTCTTATTTTATAAGAAAAGTAAACATTTGTCTTAAATAAATGTTTAAACCCAGTAATTTTCCTACAATAGATACCTTTTTGTCTCTTCAAAATACTAAGTAGAAATATTTCATAGGCATGGCTTAGAGAGGAAGGTGAAATTTTTTCTCCCCCCATTACTGAACTACAAGGGAGTTTATTTACTCTTATTTTAGACTGTTGAATCTTCTGGGTAGGATGCATTGTTAATGCGTGTCTGAACAGAAATGTCTAGTATAAATAGTGAAAAATGAAGAAGGAAAAAGAAAAAGTCACTCTAAGAACTCCAGGTAGGACTCAGCATAGCCTAATAAGCAATCACAGCTTCATCTCTATCAGTCCAAGTTGATTTATTGAAAATACATTGATCAGTCCTTTACATATCCTATTTATTTCCTATTGCTTTATTTTAAAACTGTCATGGTTTAGCCCCAGTCAGCAGCTAAGCACCACACAGCTGCTCGCTCACTCCCCCCACCCTGGTGGGAAGGGGGAGAATCGGAAGAGCAAAAGCAAGAAAACTCATGGGTTGACATAAGAACAGTTTAATAATTAAAATAAAATAGTGATAGTAATAATGGTAATTATAACAAAAATGGTTATGATAATAATGATAATGATAATAAAAAAAATAAAATAACGAGAGAGAGGAATGAAACTCAGGGAAAAGCAAAAAAAAACCACAAGTGCTGCAATCGCTCATGACCTGCTGACTGACACCACCTGCCTCCCCCAGCCAATTCCCCCCAGTTAATATACT
Source organism: Sula dactylatra (assembly GCA_013389905.1). NCBI lineage: Eukaryota > Metazoa > Chordata > Aves > Suliformes > Sulidae > Sula > Sula dactylatra. The sequence goes on from WEKW01005447.1 coordinate 103,363, forward strand.
GGGCATGACGTCACACGATATGGAATACCCTTTGGCCAATTTGGATCAGGTCTCTTGGATGTGACCCCTCCCCTCCTGGCTTCTTGTACACCTGGCAGAGCATGGGGAGCTGCAAAAGTCCTTGCCTAGTGTAAGCACGACCTAGCAACAACTAAAAACATCAGTGTCCTATCAACATTTCTTTCATACTAAGACCAAAACGCAGCACTATACCAGCTACAGTGAAGAAAATTTAACTCCATCCAAGCTAAAACCATGACAAAATCCTGTATTATTACATAGCTCATAATTTCCTTAGGTCCAATTAGATTCCTAAGTTTTCAATGTTTTTGTCATTTTTCAGCTGAAGAGCTCTGAGCCTCTAGCAGGAATCTTTGTTTGGTCTGTAAGAGCGTGGCCTTACACTGCTGGATTTCATGTCAATATTGTTAGTGCAGTCCCTAACACCATTCACATCTTCTTGCATAATAGCTGAATTCTCCTTTGTCCTGATGATGCCTCTTGACTTTACAGCATCACTAAATTTCAAGAGCATACTGTATTTTTGGTGACAAGTTAATTAATGAAGACATTAAAAAGTTCTCTTTTGATAATTAAGTAGAACTTTTCTTTGAAGGTTGATAGATTGCAGCATATTCTATATATATTATTTACTGTACTTGAAGGAAAAAAGGAAAGAAGTGAATACAATTGACTTGGGCTGACTGAATATATTGTATCTACTATCCTATTGTATACAGTGGTGATTTGAGAATCTTCAGCTTAAATATACAACATGGTGCTGGCCCTTAAAGTTTTTTCTTGATCTACAGAATTTCATGCACTACCGTAGGAACTGAGCTCAGGGTGTTGCACATACTATGCTCTGCTAGGAATAATACAATTTTTCAAAGGAGGATAAATTGTTTTGTGAAAGGCTGACAGACCAAGAATTTTTACTATATAATACTATAGATAATATGTTGGAATGCTACTGAAATCTGTTAAAATAATTCCTGTCAGCCAGAAGTTGACCAGGTGTCAGGTTTTCCTTATCTGGGTTTTTCTTTTTCAGAAGTGCTGTTATACCCCTCAAAATAAATGGAAATTGCTCATTAAATCTTCAAAAGACTGTTTTTGCTGAGCCAGGTTTTGACTTTCACAGGACCATTCAATACCATTGTTGATGAGAGGGTAAGTGAAGAATTTAGCCTTACAGCTCTTCTGAGTATTAATGATGCATCAAATGTTCTGCACATTATGTCCCAGTGTGTCTCCATTAAAACAGTATGCATGAAGTTCAAACCACCTGGAGCCAACTCTGCACTGAAATACCCTGATTTTGCTCCCATTATATTTCATAGAGCCCGTGTCTCAGTTGTGATAGGCAGAGTATGGCTTCCAAGTGTCTCTTTTGGTGTAATGCTTTCTCCCCAGTGATCTATTTGGGCTTTCCACCTGACACAGTAACCTATTTTTACTGGAGTTATAACTAGTCATGACAGAAGTACCTCTACACAGCGGGAGAAGGGGATTGCAAATTCGTAATCCTGTGCTGCATTTAGTGCAGAAACAAACCTAAAAGGGAAAGCCACATTCAGAAACAGATACATCATAGCATTTCCTTGTAGAATTCCTTTTAATTTTTGACCCATCGTTAAGAGTGTGGTAACAGGGTTTCTGCTCCTCAGTGTTATCCTTGGCTAGCAGTGAATTTTCTGGATGCAGGGGAATTTGTCTAATTTCTAATGAGAGCTAGCCCCCAGCTGCTTAATTTATTCCAGAGCCAGTGAGAGGCAACTAGCTCCCTGCAGCCCCATCCTGCCTTGATGCTGAGCTTTTCTTGGGCAGGGGAGACTGCCAGCAGCAATGCATTGAGCTGCAGCCTGGTATTGAATATCCAGTATCAACAGAAAGGGAAACAGATGATTTCTCATAAAAAAATCTCCTCTTCTCTTTGGTCTTGGTTCAGCCATATGTGTCTACGAGGCTTATTGAATGGCTGTCTTTTTCTCCCGGATATTCTGTGCCCCAAGACATCCTCACTTACATCCATGGTACAGCACTGCCATTCCCCTGAGTACAGTCTACTGATCTACACCAGTGAAAGAGAAGAGACACAACCTTTCAGCATCGTTCATTTTATGAATAGAATGAATTACATTCATTTGGCATCTCTATACAGCCTTGTGTCAGAAATAAGATTTTTGCTTCTTGAAGATAAGTGAAATAGGTTAGGAGAACAACATTTTTAGATTGGGCTCAAGACAAAAGGTAGGTTTAATTAGTTCCTGAAAACTAGGTCTAACTCTGCAAGCCCTTTATCCTCCAAGAGAGAGAGTACTAGCAATTGTTCCATTGCTTATATTGTCTCAGCTGACAGTACAATAAGCTGGAAAGGGCTAAGTCGTAAAGGGTTTTAAGCAATTAAATACATATTTAAATTACTACCCATTCCGATTAGCAAGTAGATTTTCTTACAAAAGAAAACTTGTCAGTCAAAATAAAAAGGCAATTTAAAGAATGCATCTTGGTACAGTGTCATGCCATCACATGGTTAAAAAGTAAGATAACCAGTAAAGGAAAAGCAAGTAAAGTGTAGCATAAATAGCCCCTTAGCCTTTTACATATGTTAAAGGTTAGCGAAAATCTTTCCCTCGGTAGAGTTGGAACTCTGTTTCTGAAGTGAGGGAGCAACCTGTTCTAACTGCAAGCTGAACCTGATATAGCCATGCCAGTTAGTAACATGTTGCTTTACAGTCAAGTTAAATGAATTAGCCTTATGTAGCTTTGAACACATATACAGTAGACACTAAACCTGAATTAGACATCAAATTTTCAACTGCAGGCAATGGAGAGCAGTAGGTACATCTGGAGCATAGTTCATCTGGACTATTTTAGGTGTTTAGCTTAGGATAAAATGAATTGTTTCTTAAATATCCCTATATCTCCTCACTGACTACAAAGTGAAATGAATCACACTCATCATGCTTGCTTATTAAAAGCTCATTACAGCTTTCTTGGTTTTCATGCACTTTAAAACTCATAGAATTGTAGAATTGTTAAGGTTGGAAAAGACCTCTGGGATCATCAAGTCCAACCGTCAACCCAACACTACCATTCCTCCTAAACCATGTCCCAAAGTGCCACGTCTACACATTTTTTCAACACCTCCAGGGATGGTGACTCCACCACCTCTCTGAGCAGCCTGTTCCAGTGCCTGAACACTCTTTCAGCAAAGAAAGTTTTCCTAATATCCAATCTAAACCTCCCCTGGTGCAACTTGAGGCCATTTCTTCTCATCCTATCACTAGTAACTTGAGAGAAGAGACCAATACCCACCTCACTACAACCTCCTTTCAGGAAGCTCTAGAGAGTGATAAGGTCTCCCCTCAGCCTCCTTTCCTCCAAGCTAAACAACCCCAGCTCCCTCAGCCACTCCTCATAAGGCCTGTTCTCCAGACCCTTCACCAGCTTCGTTGCCCTTCTCTGGACACGCTCCAGCACCTCAGTGTCCTTCTTGTACCGAGGGGCCCAAAACTGAACACAGTATTGGAGGTGCGGCCTCACCAGTGCCGAGTACAGGGGCACGATCACTTCCCTACTCCTGCTGGCCACACTATTCCTGACACAAGCCAGGATGCTGTTGGCCTTCTTGGCCACCTGGGCACACGCTGGCTCATGTTCAGCTGGCTGTCAACCAGCACCCCCAGGTCCTTCTCTGCTGGGCAGCTCTCCAGCCACTCTGCCCCAAACCTGTAGCATTGCATAGGGTTCTTTTTCACTCTGCCACTGCATTATTAAATGATGACTTGAATTCCCAACTCACTGAAATAATTTATCAATAGTGATAAAGTATCAATAATGCAGGATAAAGGTGAAAAAATGAGTCTAATATTCTCAGAACTTCCTTTTACCTTCTTCCCTACATCTTATGGTCCTCATTGAAAAGTCAGTGAATAACTAGTAATTCTGTTGCACGTTGCACCTTGCCTAACTGCACATAACACCTAAATAAAAAATATTTACAGAGGGACACTGAAGCATTATGCTTACTACTGTTATTAAAGCCCAGGTTCAAGGTATTGGGCATAGTATTTTTGGAGGTGAAAATGCAGTATCAAGTATCTATTGCCAGCTACTTGAATGAGCTACAAGAAAGCTGTTGTTGGAAAAGACACAATTTCTGTCCTATTGTCCAGAGCAAACACTATCAGGATAATGTTTATTTAGAGAGAGAAACAAATTGATTACACCTCATACAAAAGGAGATATGACCTGGAATGATTGTTTGGCTTGCCACAGTTAAGAAGAATATCCAGCCTAATGAACACGCTGCCAGGCTACATATATACGCAAGGGTAGTTCTTCAGGCATCGCACTGATGAAAAAGATCACTAGATAGAAGACTGGAGGTTGATTTTCTTATATCATGGATAAAAGTCTTTGAAGGTGTGCTTCACAGCATTACAATGTCAAAATGTTGTCTAACCCTGAATAAAAGACATCCAAATACTTTTTTGATAGTTGCACTGGGCTAAATTTTACCTTTGGAAACAGTGTGAGTTTAATTATGGTTGACTCCCGTGTCTAAGTCAAAAGTAGCCAATTTGTGGTTATGGAGTTGCATATGGCGCTTAAGCAGATGAAGTCTGACTTAAATGCTGGCTTCGTATCATGCAACCGCAACATGCTGCACTGGCATGCAGACTGCTGCATATGTTACAGCCCAGGCTGGAGGAGGAAGCTAGCCATCAAGATAGCTCCAGAAGTCACTGTTAGCTCCCAGGGTTCCCTAGGACCATTTGTAATCTCAGTCCCTGTCAATGCTACTTGCAGTGGTGGGGAGCTACTGTCAAAGGCAGCTGTGAACCTCCCTCAGATTTCCTTTTCCTTTCAGAATACTAAAAATAGGAGCTGCTCCAGTTAAGAGTTAGGATGTGGAGTGAGTGAGGTTTTAATTTGATTATAATTAGGATAGCTGCTGTTAATATTTTTTAAAAATTGTTTCATAAAGCGATGCCATGAAAATAATAAAATGTCAAAATTGAAAACATTTATTTAAAAACTGGAACATTGTTGCAGGAATGTTGTCACTTTTCCAGTTTTCTTATCAGGAAAAAAAATCTAAATGTCTTTTCTTCTTCTGTTCTCATTCCAAATGTCTGTGAAATATACACCAATATAAATGAACCAAGCTGGAACCTGATTCAAGCAAGTTTTATCATCTTGGTTTTCTACACTTATAATTTTTAATACATGATGATAATTAGTGTTCCTGTTGATCATCAGCTTACTGGAGAAGAGACGTAACTTTTGCTCACAAAACCAGAGTACAGAACATAATAAGAAAAAATCTTCAAAAAGTGTTTCTCTTTTCCAGAGATAAGATCATCTCTGGGCATTTAACTCAATAGGTTTTCTAATGTTAAAAATATTTCTGTATATTCAATTCTTACAAATGCAGGAGTGTATCAACTACCCCTCCAAGCTGTTTTCAGAGAGATTCAATGGCATGGCAGTCAGTCTTCCACTTCTTTGTACGGAAATCACTTTGTAAGCATACAGACTTAGGAAAATAAAAGTATATTTTACTCATCTCTTTCATTTCTAGATACCATTCTCTACCTGCTGTGTAGTGTTGCTGAGAAGGTGGTCTGTAAATTCTAGTTCCAGGGTTTTAATTGCCTGAGAACCTGCAGGTTCTCATTGTCCAGTAAAGGTCCCTTAGACTTGACTAAAATTTGCTGGTATGACTCACAATATAACTGAAATACATCTCTTCCATCTGCATTCCCCTTGTTTATGTGATATTCCAAAATATTTTTCAGAAAAGTGTTTTTTCTTTTTCAGTTCAGTCTGCCGAACAGTGTCAAATGGAGATAAAAATTACAAGGACAAAAAAATAAAAGAATCATGCAGAACAAAAAGACTCATTTATCAGGTCAGAAAATCCAGTCCTTCTAAGGCTGGTATTATCCCATTTATAAGCTAGTTCACATACTTAAGTACCAACAGGTCATTTTCTTGGGTACAATCTGAAGTCTCATCTCTTAATCTTGACTGTAAATTTTTATGGGTGTTTAACCTGTGCCAAGAATGTGACATTTAAATCAGTGGAGGTTTCTTATTTTGATCCCTTTCTTGAACAGCTTTTACATACAGCTTAGAGCGTAAGTGTCACACATTCCTCATGTGAGAGGGAGACTGGCAAATTTATGTGGACATATACACACTCAGACAGCAATTGATTGTGATTAAAATGGTTGAGGTATGTTCACACAGATGTGGAATTCAGACTAAGCAGACTGTACAGCTTAACTGCTTCACCAGATAGTTCATTTTATAGCTGTTATTATACATTCTTTGTCTGATTTCAAAGCATCTGATATACAGAAGCAAATCTATTGTTTGGGTTGTTTTGCTGTTTTTTTAAAATCTTACATATGTAATAACTCCCTGTGTGGTTCCTTATAATTTAGCAAGGAGGAAAAAAATATTAATATTTGTACAATAACAATAACTCTGTCTTTTTTATACTTTTCTTCTTCCAAATATCTTCAAGCATTTTATGAACATAAAACAAAACTGAGAAAACTGCTTTGAGGCTAACAGATTTTTAACCATTCTACAGACAGAGGAATGCAAGACAGGGAATCTCCATAGTTTTTTTCAGGAGCAGAGAACACATGGCAGCTCATATTTCAATGCAGGCTAGCAAGTTGAGTGTACCTCTTCTCTGGCATGCCTGAGAAGTCTATGAGAAAGCCAAGAATGACTCTGGATTTTCACTCCTCCAGCTGCTACTTCAAGCTACGTTAATTAACACCCTCTCCTACATGTGTATACCCATATGTGTAACATCCATCCTCCAAACCCCATATAAACAGCCACACAGAAGGATGCACAGAGGAGGCTGTGGGAAAGGCTGGTGTCACAAAGTCGAACCAGCTTTACTATACAATGAGCTTATGCTTTTCCTTTCCACACAGATTCCCAGATTTTAAACTAGCAGGTGCCACTGCAATCATCTGGCCTGATTTTTTACTCAGACATTCCAGCTCATCGATAAGCATTTTAGGGCTGGAGTAATGATCTAAGTTGGAACTGGAATCTGCCTAAACCATCTGTGTCAGAGACTGCTGGACCAGAACATAACACTTATGAATCTTATGAATGCAGAGGGATGTAGTCCCACAGTATGGTACCCCAGAGGACCATATGGAGTACCCAGTTATTAGGCAAAAAAAGACATTCTGGCCTAAAAAAACCTTTTTTTTTTTTCTTTGTTCTGATATACTCCCTCAACTCTACCAGGCACCACAATTGCCAAATGTCCTACAAGGAGAAATCTTCAAACTGGAAACANACTTGCATGGTGTGACTGATTTCAGTGTGAAGTTGATGTCTAAAATATGTCAGATGAATCACCACTTTTTTCTTTTCCCTGATTATAAAAGGAATATAAGATGAGTCACCTGGATTCAGAAATCTGTATTGGAGATATCTTGGTAGGTGGGTTGAATCCCGCCCTGAGCTTCTTCTGAGACTGTCAGACCACTTTCTGAAAAATTTAATACCCAAAGATGAGCAGACCTGTCACCTTCCTTGTATTTAGAGTGGTGGAACCTGTCCCTGAGCACAGTTAACAGACACGGACTGTTGTCTTTAACACTTAGTGAAGAAGATGATTGACAGGTCAAAATACATTAGGAAAGCCTGTTCTCCCAACGTTAGTGTGACAGGGAACACAACAGCCTGCATTTTATCTGTGAAAATTGCCACATGCTGACACTTGTGCATTGCCAGAAATAAGGAGCACACAAAAAATTTTTCTGTATATGACAGACAGAAAAAACCTGAATTTAAAGAGAAAAAGCATCCTGATTGCCCTGACATCTAAAGGAATATTTTTTTTAAAATTAACTGCACAAAATGGAGCTCCTAGAAAAAGGATGTAAAGTTTAATTTACCATAAATTGGTGCCTATATGAATTAAACACTTATTCATGTCTTAAGTCTCATGGAGGCCTTTGTGTATTTTCAGAGGGATAGGATTTCTGAATATCTTTCCTAACCAATCACTTAAACCACTGGGAGAGGTTTATTATTACTATTTTTGCCTTAGATCAAATATAATTTAATCATACACCTTGCAGTTAAATTCTTAAGTTAAATTTGAAAGCTATTATATCTATGTAGCTATATCTGTCAACATATTTTTTCCTGCTAGACTTTAGATCAGGCTTATATGCTTCTGTAGAATCCACCAGAATTTTTTGCACCTCTCACAGCAGTCTGGTTAGTAGAAATGTTTTCCAATATTGCATGTATTTCAGCACTAACTTCGTCACAAATGTATAGCACCTGTTTGACAGTAAATTTTGCAGCACTGAGTAATAGGCTATGAGGATGCTTTTAGCTCATCTATTAATTTTCTGCTATCTTTTTAATTTCCTATATTTTATTTGACATATTAGATTATTTATGAACTGTTTCTTTATTGATATTTACTTTAATCGTGTTTATTTCTCTGTTTTACTTTTATTTAGGAAAAAGCTCAGCTGGTCAGGTCTTAAGGGTACCTATGCCAAACCCTCAAGAACATACATCAGCACCAAGACAGCTGCTTTTCAGGCACTGGGTAATAGATGTGACTAAATTAATCACAACAACTAATCTAGTCAATAAACTAGATTCTCTTTTTCCTCACATTTATTCAACAAATAACATGTCAAACATAATATTCTGCAGAATGATAGTTTTGGGAATGTGGGCAATGCTGCTTGATCAAAAGTGGCCACATGAAGTTATTCCTGTTCCTTTACTTAATAAGCCAGCTCACTTCTCCACAAGACTGAATTTCCCCTCTTGTAACCGATGTGCAGGGAGCAAGGCTGCGCTGTAATTTGGACAGATGGCTGCAGCACAGGTTGCTGCAGTTCATACATTTAACTCCAGATGTACTCATTCAACAACCGAGGTGGTGTCTTTATATAAGCACAATGTAACACAGAGGTTTCTAAGTGCAAAGCTGAAGCTTGATTTCAATGATTCCTCAGAGGTGCTACTCTGAGGAAAATTGTTTTCCATGTACTTTTCTGCAAATGAAGTGGAGTCTTTGTAGAGACCCAGTGCAATATGGAAGCAAAATAGGTAAAGTAAATTAACTTATTGTTTAAAAAATCATCATAGTCAATTTTTGCACAATTATGCTCATTCTACTATGGGTCTTGTTGTTCCATAATGGAATTAACTTCTTCAAAAAATCAAATAGCTATGCTATAAAATATTAAATCTCCCGATTCTTTTGTAAGAATTAAATTACAATCACCATCCTATTCACTTTGTTAACAGGTAAGGCTGACTGAAGGGTACCACAGAGCTGCTTTGCAAAGATGTGCTTTTAAATTAAAGCCAAAGGGATGGACTGTGCCCTCTAACAAGGGGCTGATCCTTTCTGTCAGACCTCCAGCTGGGTAACCAAAGGAAAAAGTTACACATGATTTGGGAGTTTTGATGCCCTACATTTCAGTGCTGTGTTCTGTAGACTGTGCTAGCAGAAGGATTGCCAGGGAGACTGTCAGCAGTTTGGGATGAGATGACTGGTCGTGGTATTTGAAAACACGGTACTAAATGTGGTTGTATGTCTGTAAAAGGAAAGGAAGGAGTTGTGAGATTTACCTAATTAAGTGTTTGTCTGGTGGAGTAGGCTTCTCCACTGGTTGACTGACAAAGGTGTAGGTATTCATGTTAATAACTCTTCAAAGACAAAAGGAGTAAATATGCGCTATTGGTGTTTTACAACACAGATCAAAGAAGGCATACATTTCGCAGCTTTCAGAGGTCTGAACTCTTCTGCACCCTGCAATTTTGTATTGATGTAAACAAAGTTTCTGCCATTTAATTTCTAGGTTCTCAATTTTTTCATGTACTCTTTACTTTCCAAAAACAAAAGAAAGAAGAAACAATAAAGAGATATTTCTACCTTCTTATTAGTTACTGATAGTTTCTAAATTCTAGTTTTGATTCATGTTTCATCGGGGGCATTGTCATGGCCAAACAAAAGGTGCTTTCTGAAGTTTTCAGGCTACCAAAGGAATTCACAGACCTAGTGTCAACAAACTTGACTTATCGTGTAGGGAATATAGTGACTTGAAGTATATGACAAATGTAACATTATTACATCTTTCCTCTTCTTAGAATGACAAAATACTTTTATGTCTCGCCCTTGCTACCATTAGCTCTGTACTCTTTCAGGCACCCTTTAGAGTTTTATAAGCACTTCAAACCAATTCTTTTGTTGTCTGACACCCTTTATTGTTTCAAATGTGACTACACATATGTACAACAGACACTGGCTGGGGGGGATAGTTGGGAATTGTCCTGGCTATATAACCTGAGTCACCCTCTGTTCATTACCTCCTTTCACAAAAAGCAGCACTTGCTGCCCTGCTTCAGTCAGGCATCTCCAGATTTTTCCTGCCTGCTCAGCCACAGTCCTGGTATGCCATACTGACCTATCCTCAAGACACATGTGTTTTCAGCCAGCTCTTGTTTAGTCCAGATAATAGACACCAGCCTTGAAACAAGAGTTGTGCTTCTTTCATCATGCTGGATGTTCTCATCTTCTAGCTGGTGTGCCAGTGCCTGAATATATGTAGCATGTGTTAATCTCTCCCAGAAAGGACTTCTGGAGGTGATATCTCTCAGGACATGGAAAATGAGAGTCAGATGACAGCAGAAGCCCAACTCTTCAAGATGCCTTTGAAGTATGAACATTGATTTGATCCACAGTTTTGCACATTCTCATGTGAAGGTTGCAGCATCTATCATTTTATGACATTTGTATGGTAAGCTTTGTCTCAAGGAAAACTTTCTCATATGACCTCAGATTTGGAACTGGAAACCTTCCAGGTGGTCAGTCCTATGAGAGTCACCAAATTTCAGGACAAGCCAGTAAGTATGAAATTTTGGAACGTGTAGAAAAATCAGCCTTTAAGCCAAGAGGATTTGCTAATGTAGATATGGCTTTGCCAAAGTTTCAGCTGGCCTATCCAGCTGACTCCCCTGTCTGGGAAGACATACCCTAGTAATGATTATCTGCTTCAATATTGCTGTGAAGTTGTGGACACCTATCTAGGGTAATCAAGCTGAGATTGCCCAGAGCTTTAATATATACAGTTATGGAACATTTAGAGGCATATCATAAGAAATAACAAGTCAATCTGAGCCTGCACAACCTAAGAAGGAAGGTTTTGCACTCATGAACAATTCCTTAGTACTGAGGCCTTTATTATCTTTCAAATATATTTTGTGTTCAGGCTCACAGAAACCTTTCCTGAAATGAAGTCTATAGAAATACCATCACATTTGTGCTTGCAGTGAGTATAACTGCCATCGCTCATTTGCATGGTGAAAGCTTAAATTAGCTCTACATCACATCTATAATGGGAGCACAAGCATGTGATATAGATCCATGGTAAAATTACCTTATAAAATCTTATATAAAAATATAGAAATTATGGCAAATTTAATTGAATAATATAGACAATTAATAAAATCTGATTAAATATTGTAGTTAATTTTGCCATTTCTCTACTGTTCACATTTAGAATATTTGTTATATTCTATATCAGTATTGCCATTATTTGTTCTGTAATTATTTAGTTCTTTATGATCTGCAAGCAACTCCAGAGTTCTAAAAAGCTGTTCACTGAATAATTCACCACTTTTTATGAATATTAACTTATTCAAAGAATCATATAATTTCTTATTATATCACTTAGATAACGACTATTGCTTTTTATTTGTTGCCACTTTTCATCACAGTACACTAACAGCTTGCTGGATAAAGTATATTTCTTCAAGAAATATCCCTAATTAGCTTGTAGAAAATTAAAAATCTCTTGCCAGTTTTCAGCCCGTGAATTTACCGTAAATGAAACTTGAAATAAATATCTTAGCAACTCTGCTTCATTTTTTACCCAGGCATATCTTTTCCATTTCTAGCATCAGAAAGACTGCAAAATACAAGTGAGTTATGTACCAAGGCAACCATCCTCAGGTTTTTCTAACAGTAGGTAAAGTGAACCTTCCACAGCCTCCAGAGCAAGTGAAATTGAAAAGCAAAGGCAAATAGTACAGTATACCATCAAATGTTTTACTTCGACTCCAGAGTAGGCCTATAGTCTTTGCACCTCATCCAGAGGAGCTGGGTGCTACCAAAGACACTGAAGGGATGCAACCATTAGAATTTATTTGGAGGGAAAGATCTCTGTTTTGAAGTTAATTAAGGTTCCATTAACATTAATCAAAGCAAATCAGTTAGGGGAAAGGAGTGGATAAAACTTAGGTTCCTGCATTAATAGCTGTAGTCAAATTCAAAATCAGAATTAAAGATTTTCAGATATTTTGGGTGTGTCTTCTCACTCTTGCTAATGAGTAGAATCCAAACCTTGACAGAGGCATGCACACACTGTGACTGGCTGCAGACAGCTTGTGTAGGAAAGGACAAATGCCTGGGAATTAAATTCAGAACTAACCAACATGTTGAGCAGCACCCAAAACCAGCATGTACACTGCCCAGTGGAGGTAGCCTGGTGGAAATACTGAGCAAAAGCAGTGACTTAAAGTTGTCCCTGCTTTCAGGCTGTAGAGTACATTTTTTACATCTTGTCCTGCCTGGACTGGCCCAAAGCTACTGCTTACAATGGTGGAAGCAACCACCGGATGGCTCGAACATTTTAGAGGGATGGCGCATAGACTAAAGAAATGATATTTGTGTGTATATATCAAAAGACAGGAAAAGTGGTGGTGATTAACTGGAATGCCTTGAAAAGTGTGGGACCTGGGCATGACATAGATGCTGTAGAATAAGGGGTGGATACTGTCCTGGTTTCAGGTGGGATAGAGTTGATTTTCCTCCTAGTAGCTGGTATAGTGCTGTGTTTTGGATTTAGTATGAGAACAATGTAACTCACTGATGTTTTAGTTGTTGCTAAGTAATGCTTACACTAGTCAAGGACTTTTCAGCTACTCATGCCCTGCCAGCAAGAAGCTGGGAGGGGGCACAGCCAGGGCAGCTGACCCAAACTGGCCAAAGGAATATTCTATAACATATGACGTCATGCTTAGTGTATAAACTGGGGGGAGTTGGCTGAGGGGGTGGAGATTGCTGCTTGGGAACTGGCTGGGCATCAGTTGGTGGGTGGTGAGAAATTGCATTGTGCATCACTTATTTTGCATATTCTATTCTTGTTATTGTTATTGTTGTTATTGCTGTTATTGTTATTGTTGTTGTTGTCATTATTATTATTATTATTAATATTAATATTAATATTATTCCCTGTCCTATTAAACTATCTTTATCTCTACTGGTGAATTTTACTTTTTTTTTTTCTGATTCTCTCCCCCATCCCACTGGGGATGGGGAGTGAGCAAACGGCTGTGTGATATTTAGCTGCCTGCCAGGTTAAACCACAACAAAGTCACTAACCGGATTTCAAGCTAGCTTCTGTACAAGTATAAGAAGTGGAGATTTGAATTTAACAGTACTTTAAGTAAAACAATCTGGAAATGCTGAGATTATGTGGACAAAAACATCCATATTAAATGTTTCCTCTGCCAACTTAGTGAATATTCACCCAAGTAAATAGCTTGAAAAAATTAATTGGCCCACAAGGAGTTGTCATGTTAAATTTGGATGCTAGATTTAGAGCTAGAAACTGTGAAATAGAAAATTTTCAGTTCCTGTTTAACGGCAAATCTAATGTAGCCAGGAGTCAGTAAAGTGCCAGAATAATAAACCAGTTGTCAAAGAAGTAATATTACCTATTTGGACTGGGAAGCTGCAGGCTGTTTGTCTTAATTCAAAATTCCTAAAAGCACCTGCCCAACAATTGAACACACTGAACACATACAACTTAAAGCAAAATAAAACTACTATTTATTAAATATTTACACAAACTTATACTACTGTTGAAAGTGGAACTGGGTGGACGATTGATTTTTTTCATCAGTGAATGAAAAGAATAAATAAATAAGATCCGTTCCGATCAACAGGATCCTTACAATCCCACTCTATTTTTCCCTCACTAGAAACAGAACGCAAAAAGGGAAGCTCAGCCTCACTCCTCCCCTAGGACAATCATTTAGGAAACCTAACTTAAATGAATGTACTATTTAAAAGAAAAAGTAATAGTGTCAGAAGTAGAGGTTATAAAAATCTGAAAATAATCCATAGTATGTTGATTGTTACTTTCCAGAGCAGGGCTGACTAGTCACTTTAGGAAGAACAGGGAGCCACCATACCTAATATGAGGTTCTTAAACATTAGACATTGGTAAAAAAGTGTACAACCACCTGCATGCTGAGAATTATGCTGCAAAAATGGGTTTTTTTTCCTTTTCTTTTTTTTCCCCAGCTGAATTTTTTTATTAATTCCAGTTGAATTCTTGTTTTGTTTTCGGTTTGAAAAAAACAAGAAAGTGTTCAGCAAAATGTTGCTCAATGCTTCTCAAAAGTTTATTATGCTTTTCTGTTGTTCCCTGAGCAAACCCTATTTTCTCTATTATGGTACACATTTCTTGTGTCCTGTCTGTTACCAACTCATTTGCACTTTTCATGCAGTGAATTAAAAAAAATACTTAATGTACTTTACTGAATATTGAGATATATATAGAAGAAAGAAAAAGACATAATTAAGAGTTATTACATAAGGACAAGCACTATAATTCAAACAATGTTCATATATGTAGGTATAAAAATATGTATAAACATATAAACGTACGCACTCAAATGTACAGATACATAAACTCATGTTGTTCTTTAAAATGTAATTGAATACAGAAGGTTAAAATGATTATTGCACAACATTTTGTGCAAAACTTTCTAACTAAAAGATTATTTATGTGGGCTTTTTTCCCCAGTAACCAATAGGATGTTTTCTAAAAGGCATATCATGCAACTACTTTACTTTCTTTTAAATTACTCTTAGATGTGGAGATCCTATCTCTTTTTACTTAACTAAAAGGTGCACGGTTAACTTTATTTATGTTTAAAATAAAAAGTAATTGTTAGTTCAGCCCAGATCCTCAAACCTTAAGTAAGTTCAGAGCTGCATGTGATGTTCAACACTCCACTTGAGGAAAAATCTGATCACAGATTTGGAGTGGGAATAAATTATTTCATAAAAAGAAAAAAAAATTGGTTCTAATGAAAACTGAAAGTTGTTAAATATCTCCCATAAGAAGGAAATCTGTTAATTTGGGATAGTGTGTCTGGCATGCTCAGACAAGGTCCATAGAGAGGTGCCGGGACTCATCAGAGACTGCACTGACCCCATAGTCCAGAAGTTTGGTTCAGAGTTTGGGCCAAATTCTAATTTCATCCTATTTCATAGGGTGTCAGAACCAGTCCCTTCACAAATAAGGCAGCTAGGAGCTATTATCCTTGCATTTTTAAAGAAATAAGATGTGACAGCTCCTTCTATCACTTTGATTATCTTTTTCTTCTTTTCTGTAACCAAAAGGAAGCGGTTTTACTCTCAGAACTGATGGTGTAAAAATAACTTCATCTTGGATGTTTTAGTTAATTTAGAGGAAAAGGCACAAAGATGAGTGCATAATATCCTTTGGAGAGTGAAAGTTTTTGTCAAACTTTGGGTATCTCCTTCATTAAATATTACAGTAAAAACTCCTACGAGCTACAAAATAAATTATACAGTCTCATAATGTATGGTACTCAGTTGAATACCTGTATCTAATTTTAGAAATATTTGAATCACCACAAAAATCCTTTGCTAACATTCATTTACGGTTTAATAGAGTTTTTATTAAAATAGATCTGCAAATTCTGTAATTTTATAAGAAGCTTAAATCAAGGCCAGTGAAGGAGAGGGAAAATATTGTATTGCTCTGGGATATATGCTACTTTGGGAGAAAAAAAGAGATGATTTATTCTCTAGTGGTATCTTATTCTTGTCTCCCTGCACATACTCAGATACAGCACTTGGGCCTCTGAGGAATGCCAAAGTTACTCACCCACATCCATCCAGTCTCCTCTATAGTCTAGTATTGGTCACCAACAGTTACTAATGTTAGCTATTTCATTGAAGGGAATGTGTTGCCGTACTCAGTCTGTCTAGGTATTCATCAGAAACTTTTCTGACCACATCTTCTAGTTAACACGAATCTGCAAAATAAAGACTGCTAATTGCTGTTAGCTATAGAAGTTAACTCCCTTCCAGATGCTAACAGACACCAAAATGCGCAGGTTCAAACAGTAATCTCTTAAAAGGGACTATTGAACTTCTTTTGATTTATTCTTTAAATAAGGGAACTATATTAACCTTGCTTAATAACTAATATTTACTCCTTATAAGCACCTTGTTTGTGTATCCACAAAAGAAAACAAGAAGAAAATGGTCCACAGTAACATGACCAAGTAGTTAAATAAAATATTCTTCTCTGTGGGAAAATTTGGAAAGCTCTGTTGTGCACCTGCAGACATTTAATACATCGAAGTCTTATACTACATCACTCCCTTTTTTTGTCCTCTGTCTGCTGCTGGTACTCAGAGTTGTCACAGTGCCTTGAGGTGCCCTTTGACAGAGATGTTTCCGATATTGTCAGAAGCACCAACACATTTCAGTTTGTCTATTTATTCCTTTGTGAAAATATACTAATTTCAGCTTTCATTAGTAAACAGGTAAAACTAATCTCTTTAGAGTCTACTATACACCATTCAAATTGCTGCTGCCACTGGCCATAAGAAGCTCAGTTTAAAAATAGGCACCGAAACAGGTAAGAAAACCCCTCTCCTGCCCTAGCTGGCCAGGTAACAGTCAGGCTGTGAAATGGACAATCCCCAGCAGAGAGGTGCTGGGGCAAAGAGTGGGGCAGCTGGGGGGAGCCAAGGGGCAGCGCTGCCTGCCCCAAGGGCCCCCCCACCAAGGGTATCACCACTTCAGCAGACCCTCCCCTCCAGCCACTTCCCAGCACAGGTCTTCCTGCAAGTACCCAATCCCCACCCTTCCATGCCCTATGTGCGTTATCTTGTCTGAAAAAATATTAAACATTTTGGTAAAGAAAAACCGAAAAAAAACCCCAAAAAGTGAACAATAAATGATGAGGCTTCAAGGAATGACCTGAATTATATAAATACAGTGATTTATGAATGATTGTATCATCAAGTTTCCAGTTTTGTTTCCTATATTTTTAATACGCCCTAAGAAATCTTCACTTTGTTACTGGTCTACACTAGGTTACCGTGTTTGCTAAGGTGTCATTTACTACATCTTTGCATGATGTTTCAACCACTTCAGAAAATCCTTGCGAAAGAGTGAATGAATATGCATGGATTATCTTTTATCTATGAAGAATTTCCTCTGTCATCATGTTTCTGAATTACACCAATCTTCCATAAAATATACATGGATCCTCTAGTATTCATTTACCTCTGTCATTCAAGTGATAGACACACCTTTTATCTTTAATTAGTGACCATGATTATGTTAATGCATAAAATGCTTAATATAAGGCCAAACCCAAGTCAGCATTTGCATAGGTATTCATAAACTACAAATCAATATCTAGGAGTGCTAGCCCAAGTTTTTTTCTATCAATACTTTCTTAGTCAGTCTGAATACTAAATGGAAAGCCAAAGTAAATATTATCACATATCCTCCTCAATTTTTGTTAGGATGTTGGAAAAAAGTCAACTTCTCTCCTTGCTTATCAGCCCCATTTGTGTGTGTGCTTGCTCCATGCAAACTTACAGATGTTTCATGACTGTTCTTTTTGAGCAAGGCAATCCTTATCTTTCAACTTGACAGATAATCTTGTCTCAGATCCTCTTCTCATCTAACAAGGACAGTGTCCTTACAACAACTTGTTGCATATAACGAATTTTGGATTGTCCCTGTCTTTATGTTCTAGAGAGCTTCTATCTTTTCTGTCTTTTGTCTGAAAGCTAAGCCTTCTTCCCCAAACCTATCTTTGTTTCCGTGCACAGTTTTCTGTCCTGGCTTATTGACTGATCCTGAAAGATATCTACTATCACAGAACAGATGCTTTTAAAGCATTTATTAATACTTGTTTTCACTGATGAAGAGAAGGGATTAGGTACTTCTTTTCTCCTCTGTGGTTGATGTCACCCTGAATTACTCCATGGGTACTGGTTGCTGTAATATTACTTCTTGTAACTTTGGAAGTTATCACTGCCAAAGTCATGTCTCAAAATAGAAAGGGAAAAATTATAAATCTCCGCTGTAATTTCTTGTTTCCACCAAGAAATCATGTCCAGTAGAATTGAATTATGTTTTTGAAGATAAAGTGATTCTGACTCTGTTGACATTCTTTAGAGTTTAAAGAGAGATAAACCATATGTTATATGACATTCTATATATGACTTGTTGTTTTGTGGAGATAGGCCACATAACACTTGTCCTTGAAATGCAGTAGAAATAACAACCTAAAACTTTGTAAGAATCTAAAGGAAATTCATACAAACCTTCAGTGATCCATTTGTAAGACAAGAGTATTTGAACAACAGTGTTTATTTCATGCATACAGTTGTAACAATAACTCAAGAGAATTTCAAATTCCTTTGTGATTCTAAATGAATACTTTACATATGTCTATATCTCTTGTATGTATGCCTCTAGATAGATTTAAGACTGGTTCTATTACATTTATTGTACTAATCCTAAGGTATCTCAGATTAAAAATTTTCTTTCTGGAGAATTAGCCTATTATCCCCATTCTTCATTTTCTTCCCTATAACTAATTTTTAATATATGTGTCACCATATTATGTTATAATATATGCTAGTCACTATATTGTATGCCAA
>WEKW01005447.1:122203-152371 GCA_013389905.1 Sula dactylatra
TAGTCACTATATTGTATGCCAACTGGAGTTACCATATGTCTCTGAACAGGAGTTTTAAAGGAATTTTTGAAAAACTTTTTAAAAGCCTGGAAAAGAATTACAAATACTCCCCACTTGCCAATGTGTAGCATTTTGGTAACTCTTTTAAACATTGTTTAACATGCAAGGTGTAATTTGTTTTTAAAATATACATTAATTTTTGCCATTAAATCAAATAGCTTTTGAGCCCCACATTCACCTTACTTCTGGCCATCCATAACCTCTGCCCTTTACCTGCATCTTCTTTGCGCTCTCTGTGCCAGCTTCCTAGAGCAGGTAGTTCAGTATGGGAATGTTTACCCAGGTAGCATTGCTTATTGTAATGGTTTGGGATAAGGCAGAAGTAGCAAGGTGAGAAAGCACTATGTAGCCTGCTGAGCCAAGGAGTTGATGTGGAAAGGGAAGCTACCAAGATGAGGAGCATGGTCTGGTCTCAGAGAAAGTTATGGTTCCATCACCACCTCTGACAGTTCTGTTTTAACTAATTTTTGTTCTTCGGTTTTACCTCTAAAGTACTTTTTGATTTTTTTTCCTATTGTCAGACTTTGTAAAATTAACAGCAGCAGTCTTTCAGATGATTATCTTGCCTTCTACTTTCCAACTTTTGCAAAAAGTAGAAGCAAAATCTGCTCAACCCATGCACCAAATGACCTCTATGGTCAATAGATAATTATATAAATAAACTGTAGGACATTCTCTTCATTAGAAATCATTTTGGAAGTTGTTTCTGTGCTAAGATACAGTTCTTAAATACTCTGACCCCTGCACTTTAGAAGTCCAAGATGCTATTTCAAACTGCAGTGGATTACATGCAGCAAACTGGAATCAATAAAACATAAGTCCTCTGATACATTTGATCCCTTTAATGATTTCTCTCACATACGTCAACTTCGTACAAAAGAACAACAACAATATCATAACTCCTTATGTCTCGAGATTTTTTGTGGCTTAGATCACAAAATTCTCAAGAAATAGAAGAGTAATTTCGCATTTTGTACTACTCATTTTCCTTTGCTCACTTTATCTCAGATGTTATGGACATTTTGTTCATGCAGTATCACTCCTGCTAGTCACTTCCAAGGATAAAATAATTTCAGCTTGAAGTTTGTGCAAACCTAGACACATGAACCAGAAGTTTATATACAAGGATAAAAATGTAAGTATGGAATTCATAATTGTCTCCAGAGATATAATTATGTGATGAGGAGTGGTGTTTTAATTGCTATCCTAGATAAGGCTTGCATATAGCTATTATGTTCAAAGCTGCATGTAGAACAAAGAAATTGTGCTAACTAAAGAAAAGGAAATATCCAATGCCCTGAACAATTTCAAAAATTCTTTTTACATATATAGCACACGATTTTCTTTCACTTCCATTGGCTTCAAAATAATTTATAGACAATGTCCTGTGCCACCCAACTTTTCATTTTCCTAACTGTGGTTTGTTTCCAAACTGAACAACTCTCTCATGCCAGCACATTGCTATGAGGCCTCACACAACTGGTATTCAATATAGGCAATTTTGTTAAATGAAAAATATAATTTGCTTTCCATGGTTTCCCTGTTTTAAGCTTTGTCTGCATTTGCACATTTCTGCTGTCTCAATATGTTCTGTTTCTGCAGGATATCCAGTGAAACTCTTTCTCTAAAACAAAGGGGAGTATTCTGTTTCCTTTTTTTTTTAACAAATTCACTAACCTGAAACAATAGAAATGGTGAAGAATAGGAAGGCTCTTTGAAAGGCCTGCACATTCTGAAAAACTTAAACACACTCCTGTTTTTGCAAAGAGTGATAAAAGTAAAAAAAGTCAGTCTCATATGACAATTTCCTATCTCTAATTCAACGGCTCTATTAGAACATAATAATTTGAAACCAGTATTTTCAGTTGTCTTCAATTTTGTTGCAGAATACTAGTAAAAAAGCCCAACCAAACAAAAAGTGGGGCTAAAGGGGACAACTGAAATAATGTAGAAGAATCACTGGTATGTTTAACTTAGTTTTGCTCTACCCTGGTTTGGTCTGCCTTTTTCCTAGATTCAATGTAAAGTCATTATAAAGCCTGTTGTATCTATTTCCTTAGATAAACCATTTCAGTAATCAGCATAGCCAATTTTGTGTAACTGCCAGCTTTGGTGATTAATGAAATAGTTTATCTTAGAAAATAAATATGAGGGCTTTTTTATTATTATTTTTTGTATTAAACCCCCCTAAATTTAAAGGGAGGGCAGCAAATGCAGGTTATTGCCACAACAGTTCCAAACAATGAGGTGTCATACTTTTTTTTATGATTTGATATTCATCAATTCCCCTTGACTTGAAATGCAAAAACATCACTTAAGTAAGGTTTCTCATGAAAGAAAGATAAAGATCTAAATGCTCTTCTCTTTTCTTCTTCTCTCATTACTATTATGAAAACAAATACAAATTCAAGTTCTGTTTTAAAGAAATTGCTTCTTCTTGTCCAGCTTTGTCATTCTGCTTGTGGAAATACTGTGTGTGTGCTACAACTAGTAGCTTGGTTTCGATAACACCCCAAGTCTTTCTCAATGAGCCATCAGTTAACAGGGAAGCTCTGGAAAGACAAAGGCAGGGGAAAAAGGGGAGAGAGAAGTCAAGCTCATGATGCTCAGGTGTCTTCGGAGCAGAGAGCTGGGAGGAAGTCCTGGATTAATGAGTCTGGTCGCATGGAGTCACTCGCATCATGTATTATGCTCACCCATGGTTTATACTTAGTCATGATTAGAAATTGCTATTTTACTGCCCTCCCTCACTCTTGTTGGAATGTTATTTTTGATATTTTCTGTTCTGATAGTTGGAAACCTTTTAATCACCAAACTAAGTTACTTATAATACTTTTGCACACATTTTCTTGATTTGTACCCTGGTGTGTCTGCTGACTGTTATACTAGACTTTCCTGTTTGCTAGATCAGATGAACCCATGTACTTTTAATCTGAAGTTTTTCTGCTCTTGATTACTTCCTGCATTACCTGCCTATGCGCAAAATCTTTCAGGAGTAACAGCATTCAGTACTATGTTCTCCAATAGCACTAGACTTTGTCTTTGAGTGCTTGCTCTTCTTTCTTCATTAACTTTAAACTTTGTCAATTTAACCTCTGCTACTTTAATCGGTTTTGATACTCACTTTGGGTGCAGCGATACAGCTACAAAACATTCAGTGTATAAATAGCTTCTTTTAGGCAAATTCAGGGTCTATTCCATAAATGAAAAGATAACATAACACAAAAATTACCGAGTTAAATTCAGATACAGTGTAGGTCTCAACAGCAGAGCAAATTAACCTATACTCCATTTATGGGCCATTTTAGGCAGTGACCCATCTGATTTATTTTAGATGCCTACTATAGGCCCAAATGAACTTCTCTTTTGGTCTCAGTGATGAGATTTCTATTAACTGTAAAAGAAAACTCAAGTGACTTATTCACATATAAATATTCTGATTATAGGCATGTAGATTTAACCAGATAAATCTCACCCATTAGGTCTCGTGCAAGGAGACCATGTTTTCTTGTGCAATGAGAGACAGAGAATTAGTTATATAAATTTTAAGAAAATATTTAGAAGGAAAAATAATTGGGGAGAAAGTGATTAACTATTATAATTATCTATGTATTCAATAATAAAACTTTTAACTGTTCACTGTGAAATAGGAATATGCACATAACATCAACATAATGCACTTGCACATGACCTGTTGAAAAACAGACTAAACCAAAATAAAACATGACCAGTTCTTCCATTAACTTAGCTGTTGACAAATCAATTGTTAGAACAGAATGCAGTGAATAACCATCTGGCTTGTATGAGTAACGATTTTTTTTAAGAGACTTTGTCTTGTGGGATTCTGCTCCTTTGGAAAAGTAAGAAAAAAGCAGGAAATGTTTTCTTTCCCTTTAGGTGAACTTTTCCCTTTCTGGATTTCCAGTTCTAGGGGAGAAAAGCAGCAATGTCTTCTGTGAGACTTCAGCATCTCTTTTTCCTGAAATACTTGTGTGCAGGGTGAGTCCCAAACAGAGATTACATCACCAAATATCAAGAATTAAAGGAGAGTGAATGATCAAATATTAGGAAGATTTATGAAAAAGAAAGTCCTGAGATGAAACACTCCTAAAAATCCAGGCTAGCACTAAACATTTGCCAATTTTTTTATGTTATTCAGTGTTATTCAAAAATTTCACTCACCTGTGACATCCCAAATCACAAAATGTTCATCACCCAGCTAGTGTCTAGACACCTTGCCAGCATGAGTGAGAGCAACACATGTGTCAGGAGTGGTTCAGGTTAAGTGATTCTATTCTTCAGAATGGGGGCAACTCACTGGAGAGAGAAATTTGCACACACGTAGCAGGACTACTGCTCTGCTCTCAGCTGGATAGGCTTGTCTGCACATCCACCTGAATGATGGGTACTGGGTAACTCCAGGAAGTAATCCACAGTCATTGGTCCTGGAGGGTAACCAAGGACTGCAACTGGAATCTGTTGTTCCATGACGGTTAGTGGTTGAGGCTGATGATCTTAAGCATTTTTTCCAACCTAAATGATTCTATGATGCTATGATTTCCAGGAGTATTTGCTGTGCATGTTACAGCTATATAATCTACCTAATATGACATTGTTTTAGTATCATCACATATTAGGCTTATAAACTGTACAGCTCAATTGGCAAGGGGAAGTTGGAAGGTGTAATCTGGAAATAATTTGTTATTCAGTTTCCAGAAGTACATTGTTCTTAATGTGTGGCTGTCTATATTTTCAAAGCATTCTGATGCATATGCTGATGGGAAAATTGTTTTAAACAGTAGCTCTATTGTAGCATTGCTATGACTGGAGCCCGTGGTGAAAATTTAGAGACATACTGCCGACACTAAGATAATATTCTTCCTGTGTCAGAAATATTTCTTGTAAAATGTAAACTTATTCTAAAACTGCATATGCATTGCAAATGGTCTTGAACACAAGTTTGCTACAGAGTTAAAAGACAAAAGTTTCTAGAGGGCTGTGAGGATGGGAAAGCTGGTGGAAATATGATCATAAACTCTGAAGACAAGCCACCATCTGGAAAGTCTAGAGATCTTTTTTCCTGGAAAAGGACAAAGGATACAAACCATTCCTCTCCAATAATTCTTGGGTCTGCATTTAAATCAGTATAAAATACAAAGATTGATTTCCCCAAAAATACTCTTGTTGCCTTTTTATCAGGCTGGCAAACATAATTAAGCAAGGGGACCAAGCAGTCCTCCAAATTCACTATCACTTGGCACACAGCAATACATAACTTTTGCAACACAGATTGGAAAAATAGAGGTAGTCCATCAGCAATTAAGATGAATGAGTTTTGCTTCTCTCTGAGGGTTTGCTGTCATCAGGCATGTCAGCTAATACTAGCCTGAGAAAGAGCAGGTATGTAAGATTTTTTTCATACCTATACATTCAATAGAGCATTTCTGCAGCTGGGAATTTCTCATTTTCACGCACAAAATTAAAATAAGATTTCAGTCCTAGCCACTGGTTAATGATCCCACATACAGCAGAATCAGTGGACCCTTATTTCGTCTGGCATGACTGGAAAAATTTTAGAAGATCGTGACCTTCACTGATAATTTTGTACAAAGTTTAGTAGATTATTTGATGCACCTATGATTTGGAAAACCAATTGTTCATCTTATTAATAAGTTATTTCAAGTTTCTGGAGTGTTTCACCTGCTCTAGTAGATACTTCCAGATGGAGTAAATAACATGCTTGAGAAGCTAAATCCTTCTTTAGCCTGTTGTTGACACCAACCACTGCACTTACATAATTTTACTGATTCCTTGCTCCTTTTTCAGAGCTAGATTTTTTTTTTGTAATGCTTATTTCAGCATCTAAATATTACTTTGTACATCCCATCATTCACATTTAATCAAGGAAAGAAAGCTGCCGTTGCCTTTCATATAGTTACTTTTAATATTAAAAAGCAATTTCACTTAAGTTTATTATATTGATGTCTCTAAATGCCTTTGAAAAGAGACTGGCAACATGCAATATTATTCTTCAGTTCTCTATGCAGAGAAGGTAAAACTCACAAAATCACAGAATAACAGAATGGTAGGGGTTGGCAGGGGCCTCTGGAGATCATCTCATCCAACCCCCCTGCTTGAGCAGGCACACCTAGAGCAGGGTGCACAGGACCGCGTCCAGGAGGGTTTTGAATATTTCCAGGGAAGGAGACTCCACCACCTCTCTGGGCAGCCTGTTCCAGTGCTCTGTCACCCTCACAGTGAAGAAGTTTTTTCTCATATTCAGGTAGAACTTCCTGTGTTCCAATTTGTGCCCATTGCCCCTTCTCCTGTCATTAGGCACCACTGAAATGAGTCCGGCCACATCCTCTTGACACCCACCCTTCAGAGATTTGTAAGCATTGCCAAGATCCCCCCTCAGTCTTCTCTTCTCCAGGCTAAACAAACCCAGGTCTCTCAGCCTTCCCTCATAAGAGAGGTGCTCCAGTCCCCTGACCATCTTTGTGGCTCTCTGCTGGACTTCCTCGAGCAGTTCCCTGTCCTTCTTGAAGGGGGGAGCCCAGAACTGGACACAGTACCTCAAACGTGGCCTCACTAGGGCAGAGTAGAGGGGGAGGATAACCTCCCTCAACCTGCTGGCCACACTCCTTTTAATAGACCCCAGGATACCGTTGGCCTTCTTGGCCACAAGGGCACATTGCTGGCTCAGGGTCAACTTGCTGTCCACCAGCACTCCCAGGTCCTTCTCAGCAGTGCTATTCTCATTTATCCCATACTTATTTTGTATTAGGACATAAAATCTTTTTCTGTGAACGTCAACCTGGCTTACAGATTCTCTGTTCCTGTGCCTACATAGTTCATCCAACTGAAAAGATGATAATATAAGAAGTAGCAAAAAATATTTCCAGTACACTTTCAAAAGCAATTGGTTTGACTCCATGTTTTGCTATCATAAACTGAATTCTTTTTGTTTAGCGCATAAAAATGCAGGCAAAGCAGAAGCAATTATTTAGTGTTTAAATATTGCAGGAAGTCAGCATGCCTCACATTCAGGTGTTGCAAAACACAAAATATCTAACCAAACTTTATGGACATGACTGGGAACCACCTTCAGCTAATTATTTTTATCTGTTTCTGTGTAAAAACTGGTTCCCAATTCTTTGGCTGTAGTTCAGTTTGTTTTCTTCCTGTTATATTTATAGTCTGAACCATGTTCATAGTATTAGAAAATAATGCATATTCAATAGCTGTTGATGATGTGAATCACTCATGTGCCAAGCTTAAAAGTCTGTAATGTTTTACCGTACTCAAGTTATATACTCACATCTGTCCCCAGAGCAGATGCTCCTAAACACAACTTAATCTACACAAAGAAATACAGTGGTAAAATAAGTTAACAAAGACATTTGGCTCAGACTACCTCATATCTGGATGTTAATAGATAGAAATCCTATTTGCTGAGGGGGGAAAAAAAAGCATGCTTTGCTGAAACTGGATTAAGGTAATGGACATTCCCTTCAAACTAGGGTTTGTGCTAAATAATAGGTTGCAAATCTCTTTACCAGATGATGTCCTAGAAAACCTGTGTTCACAGAGAAAAGAAGCAACCTCTCCAGCATATGTTCCCTCTGCCCCCTCTTCTGCCTCTTGCCAAACGTTTGTTTCTTTCAGGCTATTGGTTACAGAGCTTTCTCTCCTGTCTTGCAACCTGGAATTTACTTGGGGCAGAGGTGCAGAGAGATTGAACGAAAGACAGACTCCTAGCCACTCCTCTGCCTCCATCTCTCCTTAACACTCTAAGACCAGGAAATTCAGAATTAAGGAAATACCTTCTACATCATTTTCCCCCATTCTACCAAAAATCATTCAATATGGAAGAAGTTGCTCCTGATAGTTAAACATTTTCTGGAGAAGAACACAAGGGCCATTTCCCACATTCTTTGTTACTTACTGTTCAGCACATGACATTGAATTTAATTTCCCTATTGGACTCTGCAAACTCTGTTGAGAAAACTAGCAAATATGTATTTGTCAGGTGTGACCAAAATATTTCTGTCTTTCTTCACCCCTGTGAACAATAGACAGTTACAATATATTGTATATATATGAAGGTATGAGCATAGTCTACGGTTTTCACCTTTTTAAAATAACCTCTTAATCTTAAGGAAAGTATTTGACTTTCAATCAAGTCAAATCTGACACCAAAGAAATCTGTTGTAAAAGGGTTGAATTTTTGTTGCTTTTCGCAGACCAATGTACTCCTGGCTCTTTTTAAAACTGTGTAAAAAATAATAGGCTTATGATTGAGTAATCTCTACATTTTTTAAAGCTTAATGGCAAAATAATCTGTTCAAAAACATGCTCTACAGTCATCATCCCTTTAAGTGAATGTTAAGGACAAAAGTAATCACATTAAACTATAACATAAGCAAGCAAAACTCCATGTGACAGCTGAAGGCTTTATACCTGTATGCAACGCATGCTGATTTTTTATCTGCAGGCTGTCATATATGAAGATTATTTTTAATATGCTATTAGCTAAATGCTAGCCTCCTTTACCTAGTTATAAATGAGAAAGCGTATTTGTTCAAGAACTTGGATAGCAGGGTTCAGCGCTTTCCCTGGATTGAAAGATGATATCCCTGAAGAATACTTGATTCCCAAATTAAAGAACAGGTAATGACTGAAGAATAGAATAGATCACAGTCTTCATCTCCTTCCTGTCTTTCATCTTTAGTAGTTAATGCAAGACTTGTGGGTCTAGGAAAGGGGAATTCCAAAGGAAAGCATACTCTGTAGCTTGTTGTTTAGCTTAGTCCCTTGAAAGGAGAAAACCCTGGATCCAAGATTCTTCCTTCAGGTGTAGTTTTGCTTTTTGTGAAGTGACTGTTTAATGTAAAATATATTGCAGGGGAAGGCTAACTCTCTGGGTTTTAGATTACATTCTGCCTCTATGTTTTAAGAGCAAGGAGATTCAAATGTTGTTGTGTAGGGTCCTAAATCCATTACCGGACTTCACGCTTTGCTAAGCACTCTGTTCATAACTTAAAGGGAAAAGCAATGGCATATGCTTTAGTCAGTAAAGCCCTTTTCATTAGATTTTCAATTCCTGTAGTGTTTTACACAGAAGGTGGCAAATTCTCCTTAGGAAAATTGGTAAGTAACAAGGCCAGTGGAGAGAACAATATATAGAAATTAGAGGGTATTGTAAAACCTTTCAAAATGAAGACATCTCAGAAAGGAGTGTCTTCAATGGGCAAAAGAGATTTCAAATGTTTTCATCACCATTCAAATTTGCACAAAACAAGTTTGTAAAATAGACAGAACAACTCTGAAAATAGTCTTTTCTACTAAAACCACTTCATATTGCAAACCTTCCTCCTAATTATTGCTACAATTATGTGATTTTTTGAACGTCCACTATTCCCCACTTCATGCTGCTTTTCATAAATTGCTAAGAAGTTTCTTTAATGTATCTACTGGCAGCATGTTCAAAAAATCTTACTGTTTATTAAATATATTCCTTGTTTTAGAATAATACAAAATTATTAAGAAATACTGGAAAAAACCTATATTACATTGCAACCATTGATGAGGATGGATTAGCATATTCTACCTGTAAGTTATGAAGTTGATTTATCCATAAGTAACAGATTTTTTCTCTGATTAATGACTATAGTACATTTAGATCTCTGGTGAATACCTGGATTTATGCTGAATCAAGTGTTGAGTTCTACGAGAAAGAAAACCCAGTGCTAGTATTAACATTTTGCACTAAAAATATTCGCAACCCACTTGGCAAAAGTTTTATCCTAGAGTAATTTTAAAAACGGCTCTACATTAATCATGTTCTCTGTACTGTGTAACTCCAATTAGATAAATTAAGTTTCTTGTCTGTAGAATTGCATTAATTTGTCTAGGCTTGCCTGACCAGAGCACACCCTGTGCTCAGCAGCTTCTATGAAGATTACTCTTCATGCTAGGAACACTATCCCACTGTACCCCAAAACCACAGAAGTCTGGGGAATTAGTTATGTACTAGGATTTGAGAATCTCATATCCTGAACAAAAATTGCTTGAGAGGTGCCAAACAATCTGTACTTTTTGAAAAGGGCGACAATATTTTTTGGCCAGAGGAATGCATGAGATCCCTCATAAGATAGCAATATTAAGACATTGTAATGTGACTATATATAGGTATTTTCACATCAAATTTCAATCAGTTTCAGGGCTTGATGACCAATATAACCTTCTTCTACTTAAGCTGTGGTTTCACAGTCAGGTTAACTTGGTATCTCTCCCAGTGAAGATGGTAATTCTGCCTTGACCCTTATGGGATGCAAAATGAACATAGATTTGACCCAGGCTAAAAAGTAAACATTTTTCCTCTCTGGGTTGATTTTCCAGGATCAAACCCTGATTCACTTTGCCACATGGCTGTAACTATTAGGACTAGTACAAGGAAGGGGGCCAGCATAGAGGTGGGATGTTTTCCTATGATGGTAGTGTCAGCTCAGGTCAGCTTCAACTGATGGAGATTCAGATGGTATCCATCCTTATATCTAATCCTTTGAAATATTTTTATCTAGTAAATGCTGTAAGTGAAAATACAGACATTGTCATCTAGGATAAGACTGATGATTATTCCTTCCTGACATGTCAGTTATAATTTACAGGGCTGAGAAGGGACATATCTTGGTTCTCCAGCATGGCTTCCCTATCACAGAATCACAGAATGGTAGGGGTTGGCAGGGGCCTCTGGAGATCATCTCATCCAACCCCCCTGCTTGAGCAGGCACACCTAGAGCAGGGTGCACAGGACCGCGTCCAGGAGGGTTTTGAATATTTCCAGGGAAGGAGACTCCACCACCTCTCTGGGCAGCCTGTTCCAGTGCTCTGTCACCCTCACAGTGAAGAAGTTTTTTCTCATATTCAGGTAGAACTTCCTGTGTTCCAATTTGTGCCCATTGCCCCTTCTCCTGTCATTAGGCACCACTGAAATGAGTCCGGCCACATCCTCTTGACACCCACCCTTCAGAGATTTGTAAGCATTGCCAAGATCCCCCCTCAGTCTTCTCTTCTCCAGGCTAAACAAACCCAGGTCTCTCAGCCTTCCCTCATAAGAGAGGTGCTCCAGTCCCCTGACCATCTTTGTGGCTCTCTGCTGGACTTCCTCGAGCAGTTCCCTGTCCTTCTTGAAGGGGGGAGCCCAGAACTGGACACAGTACCTCAGATGTGGCCTCACTAGGGCAGAGTAGAGGGGGAGGATAACCTCCCTCAACCTGCTGGCCACACTCCTTTTAATGGACCCCAGGATACCGTTGGCCTTCTTGGCCACAAGGGCACATTGCTGGCTCAGGGTCAACTTGCTGTCCACCAGCACTCCCAGGTCTGTCTCAGCAGAGCTGCTTTCCAGCAGGTCAGCCCCCAACCTGTACCGGTGCCTGGGTTTGTTCCTCCCCAGGTGCAGGACTTTACACTTCCTTTTGTTGAATTTCATGAGGTTCCCCTCGGCCCAGCTCTCCAGCCTGTCCAGGTCTCACTGAATGACAGCACAGCCTTCTGGTGTATCAGCCACTCCTCCCAGTTTTGTATCATCAGCAAACCTGCTGAGGGCACACTCTGTCTCTTCGTCCAGGCCATTGATGAATATGTTGAACAGGACTGGACCTGTGGGGAATATCACTAGTTACAGGTCTCCAACCAGACTCTACCCCGTTGATCATGACCCTCTGAGCTGTGCCTTTCAGCCAGTTGTCAATCCACCTCACTGTCCACTCATCTAAGCCACACTTCCTAAGCTTACCTATGAGGATGTTATGGGAGACAGTGTCAACAGCCTTGCTGAAGTTGAAGTAAACAACATCCACTGTTCTCCCTTCATCAACCCAGCCAGTCATGCCAACGTAGAAGGCTATTAGGTTGGTCAAGGATGATCTCCCCTTGGTCAATCCATGTTGAGTACTTCTGATAACCTTCTTTTCCTCTCCATGCCTGGAGATGACCTCCAGAATGAACTGTTCCATCACCTTTCCGGGGATGGAGGTGAGGCTGACTGGCCTATAGTTTTCCGGATCCTCCTTCTTGCCCTTTTTGAAGATTGGAGTGACATTGGCTACCCTCCAGTCCTCGGGCACCTCTCCTGTGCTCCATGACTTTTCAAAGATGATGGAGAGTGGCTTACCAATAGCATCTGCCAGCTCCCTCAGCACTCATGGGTGCATCCCGTAGGGGCCCATGGATTTGTGAGGATCCAGTTTGCCTAAATGATCTCTAACACAATCCTCCTCAACTAAGGGGAAGTCTTCCTTTCTCCAGATTTTCTCTCTCACCTCTGGGGGCTGGGATGCCTGAAGACCAGCCTTAGCAGTAAAGACTGAAGCAAGGAAGGCATTTAGTAACTCTGCCTTCTCTGCATCCTGTGTCACCAGGGCACCCACCTCATTCAGCAGCAAGCTCACAGCTTCCCCAGTCTTTCTTTTACTTCTGATATATTTGAAGAAGCCCTTCTTGTTATCCTTGGCATCACTTCCCAGATNCCCCTACCTTCTAGAGCCCTAACCCATGGGATTCCTCCAAGCAGGTCTCTGAAGAGGCCAAAGTTAGCTCTCTTGAGGTCCGGGGTTGTAATCCTATTTGTTGCCCTGCTTCTACCATGCAGGATCCTGAACTCCACCATCTCATGGTCTCTGCAGCCAAGGCCACCCCCAACCCTCACATCCTCAACTGGACCTTCTTTGTTTGTTAGTAAAAGGTGAGGAGCACATCTTGCCTTGTCGGCTCCTCCACCACCTGTGCCAAAAAGTTATCCTTGATGCTCCGCAGGAACCTCCTGGACTGTGTGCACCTTGCCACGTTGCTTTTCCAGCAAATATCAGGGTGATTGAAGTCCCCCACAAGAACCAGGGCCTTTGATTGTGAGGCTACTTCCAGCTGTCTGTAGAAGGCCTCATCTACTCCCTCTGCCTGATCAGGTGGCCTGTAGCAAACGCCCACAATAGTGTCACCCATATTTGCCTGCCCCTTAATTTTTACCCATAAGCTTTCAACTTTTTCTTCCTCCACCCCTAGGCAGAGCTCGATACATTCCAGTTGCTCCCTCACATAAAGAGCAACTCATGGTTATGCAATTTTGTTTCCTGCCCTCTACCTTCAGATCAGGACTGAGTTTATCTCTGTGTCTGAATCCAATACTGATCAGAATCCACTGCTTTTCTTTTGGAAGAAAGCTGCAATTGTTATAGGAAAACAAAGAAACAATGAAGCTTAGCCTTCCAAAAAAAAAGAAAAATCCTAGCCTTTGCTAGTGAAAACGCAGGTTATGCTTGAAACTGTTTAAAACCTTTTTCTTTAAATACTCTTAGGAAAGGATTTAGTTCCAGCAATAAAAATTTTAATCTCAGGTTTGATCTTACCCAGCATCTCCATTTCTAAACAATCTTGTTGTTTTGAAAATATAAAAACCGAGAATATGTTGGCCCAAATCCAAAATTTTCATGAATTAATCACTGAACAATTAAAAATAAACTTTTTCAAGAAAATTTTTTTCCTACACATCATTACCCATTTTTCTATCACAATTAGCAATGAATATTGATCAGAGTGCCATGTTGCAAAATTTAATTTCATTGTTTAATTGTATATTTATTTATTTAAAATTTTTCCCCTTCAAATTAGTTTCTCTTTATTCTTTTCATGTGGAAAATGGAGAATAAAATGTTTCTGTTCTGTCTTCCTGTAACAATATTTAGTGGTTTATTACAGTTCTGACAGTCTCAGTCTTTCAAAACCTCTTAACATTTTATGCAACAATAAAGAATCTGTAGCTTGAGTTTCAATTGAAAAGCGACAATGAAAAACTATTTTCTCTACATTTGTTTTAGTGTGTTACCTTCTAACACTGTTTATTTGTTCTTTGCTTTTTAAGAATCCTTGAAAATATTACTGTGTGCACCTACAGGCACCTGAGCTTTATCTATAATGCTGAATAGGAGAGGTCCAGGGGCTGATTTTTCACCTCAAGGCCAAGTGGAATGCGTGAGCTGGTACCCAAGTCTCACCAGCTTGTTCCATCTATAGCAGATTCATCCTGTAGTGAATTAGGTAAAATGGCCCAAAATAAAGTGAAAGAGGGAGCTAAAAATTAAATAGTACAGCTAATTATGGGTTTCATATGCAAGCTAATTTCCAGGACATGGTATTTATTAATACAGCCATTGCCATATACTTATGTCACAGAAAGCTTGCACTGCACATCTGGGAGGGTACCTACTGTTTTGCTAGTCATGCTGACAGGCAGGAGAGGCTGGTTATTTTGGCTGTAATTTAGAAAGATGAACACTGAATGTAAATCTGAAGTGGAAAGCACTAGAAAAAGAGCTGGGAAGTTAAATCAAGATTTGTCTTTATAAAGTAATTTTCAGGAGAGATCTTCATAGCTAATCTGCTATTGGCGACAATTAATCCCTAACCAGGAGGATAACTGGGAACTTAGAAAGCATACTACTATACGGCAAGATGGATAATTATTACAGTATTCATTAAATTATTAAAAATAATTGCATCATTAAATCCAACCAATAATTTATATGACTAAAAATGTAGGTTGACTCAAGGAAAGGGATGAGGCCCAGCTTTTTAAAGGAGTTTTGTACAGGAGTTAAAAAGCTATGTACTTGGGAACAGTGGATCTGAATGCTCGAATAATACTCTATGCATATAGTGTGTGAATGTGTATGTGATAGGAATGTGGGAAGAGTGTGAAAGATTTTTTTTGCATTGTGCAAGATTTTAAATAACCAGCTTCACTGTAAAACCTACAAAGCTCATGATAGAAAGACAAGTAACATGAAAGTTACCCTTAGGAAATTATTCATTAAAGGGCCTCTATGTCCTGGGTGTTTATAGCAGTAAAAATACAACAATGACAATTAATTGTGAAAAAGCTACAGCTGAGATGTCACCAGTAGATACAGTAACAAACAAAAAAAGGAAAAAATAAACCTGAAGTTAATCAAGAGAGGACAGAAAAATAAATGAACTGTGAGATGTATTTAAGTACCATAAATATTTGCCATAGTGTTGATTTGCACGGAAAACTTAATCACTACAGGGGCTACACCCCAGGCATACACTTGAGACTAAATAATGAGCACATTTAGTCAATGAAACAAGTGAAAGCAAGGTTTCCCCAAGAGAAGAGGCAGGAAATCTATTCCTTCCCAGCAAAATGATAAATAACCTACCATTAATGTCCCAATGGAAAATGCTACAGAAAGGTCATAATGTAATAGCTTATTCCTGGCTTTCCAATAAATGGTAAAAGAAAAATAATATTTAAAAAAAAAAAGAACTTTGGCCAAAACAAGAAAAAAATTGAAAAACAAAGAAAACAGAAAAGCTGTGTATACAAGATTTTGTAATAATCCCTTGCCATAAAAATGTACCTCTTCAGTGAAATTGTTGGCACTGTCATTCTGCCCTTTGTGGAGGTCCAATTGCTACTTATTTCAAAAAGAAATGGCTATTACTTGAATAAAACTAGGCTGAAAATTAGAAGGGTTTCCTGTACCTTAAACCAAGTAAAATTATGAAATAGCCTTTCCAATGAAGTAATAAGAACAGCCAGCTTCATTGGTTTTCAGAGGCATGTTATCACTTTTCTGACCAGGATTGGTTACAGGGTTCCTCAACCCAGGAGACACTTTCCGCTGTTTTTATGGAGTTTTAGTTCCAGTGATGGGGCCATTTTCCTCATTCTCTGTAACCATTGTTCCTACTAACTAAAACGCCCTGTTAGTAGCTTTAAAATTCAGTGCCCTGTACAAAGAAGGACGAGGAAGTAGGCAGAAGTTATTTTGATTTTAGCTTTACACAAGCGCAAATGGTACACATACTCACTAGAGAGCTCGTATTTGCAGATTTGGAAAGAAGAAGGAAGACATCATGAATAGGGATGCAGAAGACAGTACAAGGAGTTTAATTTTCAGAGTAGTGTGGTGGTAATTATAACAACCACAGCGTGGTTAAACTGACCTCATGGACAATGCCCTTGCTAGCACCACTAATTCTATCACTGGCAACAGCAATAGAAGAACTATGATAATTGGCACAGCATGGTGCATTCAAGAGGGCTTTTCCTAACTTCACACTGTACCAGCTGTAACCTGAGGAAAAAGGACGTTTTTGCAGTTTCAGTGAACTGCCCACTGAACTCAGCATGTCTAATTTCTCTATAATTATCAACAAAAGTCTGTGCTGAAAGATTTTGTTCTTTTACTTTTGGTACACGCAGGTACATGTGGCTTCTAAAAGGGAGAGTTTTCCATCCCAACATCCAATAACTTCATGCATTTAACAGCACACTTTCACAAGAGATATCTTTGATTGCTTTGATGCATAAAGGAAAGTCACTTAGCTAAGAACAAGCACGCAAAAAGAAGGGAACCCTTACTTCACATAAAAAGTTGTCACTCCTGTTTCATCATTGGTACACACAGACAAGCTGATAGGATTTTGTTTTCCAAAGTAACATCAACTATTTGTGTTTGCCACAGAGGTTCTGAAATATATGCAGGCTATTCAGTGATCATAGGTACACTGAAAATTTATTTTCTGTATTACAGAATTTTATTCCCACTGAATATTAGAAGAACCATGCTGAGAGCAACAAAAAGTCCATATAATCTTCAGGCAGTTAGCAGGTGCTTATGAAAAGAGAGTAAGAACAAGCTAAGAACAGAACAACGTTTCCCAAAATATTTGCTCTTAACTTCCAGCTTAACTGAGACAGGGGCTACATTTGCCTTGGTGTGTTTAATAGCTCTTGACATACATTTCCTCTGTGAAAGACATTTTCTAATTGTTTATGAAACCATTTATATTTGTGTTAAATAAAGCATTGAATGGCAGTGAACTCCCAAATTAAATTTGCTGTGTGTGAAAAAATTTTCTATTATTTGTATTGTGAGGAACAGCAACCAATATTTTCTAATACCTTCTCTGTGCCAGCCATGATTTTATAAACTTCTGCACTATCTCCCTCATCAGCTGGCTTTTCTTCAGCTGATGAGACCTTATCCAACTGACTTCTGCTGCTGCAGAAGCCACTCTATCTGATGCTCTTTTTCTCCTTATTTTATACATCTGTGTAACTGGTTGCATCAGGCTGTAATGGAGGATACTTCAGGTCTTGGAACAATGTAAAAAAGAGACAAAGAAGCAATCTTTATTGTATACCCAGAAGGCAAACTGCTTTGCCACAATGTTGTGGTTTAGCTCCAACTGCAACTAAGCACCACACAGCTGCTTGCTCACTCCCCCGACCCTGGTGGGATGGGGGAGAATCGGAAGAGCAAAAGCAAGAAAACTCATAGCTTGAGATAAGAACAGTTTAATAATTAAAATAAAATAGTGATAGTAATAATGGTAATTATAACAAAAACGGTTATGATAATAATGATAATGATAATAAAAAAAATAAAATAACGAGAGAGAGGAATGAAACTCAGGGAAAAGCAAAAAAACCCACAAGAGCTGTAACCGCTCACCACCTGCTGACCGACACCGCCTGTCCCTGAGCCGTGATCGCTGCCTTCCCCAGCCAACTCCCCCCAGTTAGTATACTGGGCATGATGTCACATGACATGGAATATCCCTTTGGCCAGTTTGGATCAGGTCTCTTGGATGTGCCCCCTCCCCTCCTGGCTTCTTGTGCACCTGGCAGAGCATGGGAAGCTGGAAATGTCCTTGACTAGTGTAAGCACTACCTCGCGACAACTAAAACATCAGTGTGTTATCACATTATTTTCATACCAAGTCCAAAACACAGCATTATATCAGCCACAGTGAAGAAAATTAACTTTCCCAGCTAAAATGATGAAGAAGCAGCTTGTCTACACATCCACAATATATCAACAGGAACCACATCTACTATATTATTGCATTGTTTGCCTGTGGAGCCCACTGTCCGCATCATATCTAGCTGTATTAAAATAATAGCAGAATTTGCAGTCAGGAAGAGACTACAACATTGTGACATTTTGTTTTGACTGAGTGGAAAGAAAAGTAGGAATAGGAGTAAATGTCTTCTGATCAACAAAATTTCCCTCTATATGATTTGAGAGATCTCAAAAAGTTTTATGGTTGTGCTTCATCTTGATAAGAATAAAGCACTTCTTTGATGCAAGCTAGTACTTCCTTTTGACTTTAATGCTTCAGCTTTTATTTATATTCATATTAATTCTACACAACAACTTTAAGATCAAAATATAAAAGTCAGAGGAAAGTACCTTGTCAGAATGAAATATTTCAATGTTATCTAAAAAAAATTTTAAGAGTTTGTTAAAATTTTCACTAAAATGAATAAGTTTCCACAACTGTTTGGACTTCCATGAATCAATATATTTTGAAAGAATATTGTTCTCACATCAAATGTTTGACCAGGGCTAATTATTATACTCTCCTTCCTACACACAGGTGTTGTCAGGAAAAAGCATATTTCCTATCAAATAAGATGCAGAGGCAGAGAGACTGAAGTACTTAAATGATCCTTGAGGAACCCTTAAGGACCTTATGCCCAAAATTTAAATGCTGAAACCTAAAGCTTATGTGCCTGAAAGCTCTGAGAAGCAAGCATAGGAAAACCTTGTTTATACATTTAGGATACTATATTCTTAGAGTTTAACTTCACAACCGCCTCACCAGAGGTGACTACTCTGCAATTAAACTGGTAGAAGGGAAGGTGGATCCTTATCTTGGCTACTTAAGTTGTCCATTATTTATATGAGTTTAAACTAATACAGGAAATTAGCCTACATGAACTGCAGTGCTCAACATTTCACTGCCTTTGACACAAGGTTGGTGTAAGCCACTCCAGTACTCCCTTGCTCTTTATGTCAGGTCTTGCCCTATTGCTGAAGTTCACAACTTGCTCTGAGCTGTGCAGAGCAGCAGTTCTTTGGTGTTAGACTGTAAAAGAGATGACCTAAACTATCTCTTGGAAATTAAAAGTAGCAGGCTGGGACAGTGGGAGAATTGTCAAAATCTGCCATTAATATAAATTTATCCTACAACACCAGACTGAAAACCCCAGGACTTTGGGGGCTATTTTTAACCATGGTCTGGTGTGTGCAAAGCTGCACAGAATGCTTGTACCAGCACACCTGATGTGACAATTTAAGAAGAGGAAAAAAGCAGGAAAGGCCAGGAAGGGAAGGGTGTTTAATGACCAGTACTGCTGAAACTAAAGTTTGCGAAGCTACATCTCAAGCCCTGGTACAGTGAAGTGCCTGATATTGGACTGAAGCTTAATCAGGGAGTCCTCTGTGGGCAGTCAGAGCCATCTGACTGAGGACTGCCCTCACTCCTTCCCACCACCAGCCATCATTCCCAGCACCTCCATTTGACTAGGCTACAACCCTGTGCTGAAAAAAATAAGATGGCAGAAAAAAAGGGGAGGCAGATAGTTTTGCATAAGTTAGCACACTGGAACAGGTCAGGCAAACTCAGTGTAGAGAGGGGAGGCAAGGAAGCAGTGGGCTGGACCACAGCAGCCCCACAGCTCCCTCCTTGCCAGCCCCACAGTTCGTCTTACAGGTAGGCTACAAACTACCTGATCTGCAGCTAGTGGTATGGCTCAGAGTTTGTGGTCAAGATACTCTGCAAAACATTTCTGAAAGTGCCATGACTTAATCTGTTTGGCTGCTTTAGCTCCTAGTTTCTCATTGCCCAAGTCAGGGCTTTGGTGAAGGCTCAGCCCAGAGGTGGTAAGATGACCACATTGCGCTTTCTATGGCCAAGTGGAAGAGGGTTTCTAGCAGCCTGAATAGAATGTATTGAATTTTTTTTCCCAGTGTAGCATGATAATATAATAAGAAAAAGCTGAACAGCAAAAGTTTAGATGATGCTGCTAACATTTTTTTGGTTTTCTTAATTAACGTTTTCTGCTGCACTACATAGCAAGAAACAACATATGTTCTGTGAGCTCCAACTGTTCTCCACCCACCTTCTTTCCCACAACAAAAACAAGGAGGGAAATGTAGAGCTATTTCACTTATGCATAACACATTTTTTGGATACTGACCTAATCTTAGGCAGACAAGTTTCCAAAACAGTGTTGAAGTTTTTGTTGAATTCTGGAACTTTTAGTGAACAACTTCCTTCTTCCTTCTGAGGCTATTTGGTGCATACAACTTGTCCCCCTTTATTCATAAAAGAGCAGTATAACATTATTATAAGTTATTATTATATTATTATAGCATTAGTACCAAAACATTTTGTATTTCTGAGGCAACTGAAGGACTCCAAATAGTATCAAAAAAGCGAAGAGAGATCAGAGACTAGTGGAGCTATTCCAGCTACTGTTGCTCTACTAATCGCTTTGCCAAAGAGGATTTCACTGAGCTGGATGGCTTTCATCTATGGTGGCAGAAGACTGCGTCTTCTCTAATTTTAACTAATGCAAAAGAAGAAAAGAGTTAGCTCTTTGGGCCTTGAGTGGACCTCACACATTATTTATAACCTGTCTGCATATCACTGTGTCTGCACAGTTGGATAAAATTCTCACATAGAGAGTAGACATGCTTTCTCCTGCTCAGGCATGACTAGAACAGATTATTCAGAATCACTCCTGGTTTTAATCATGTTGTGATTATTAGTTTCAGTCAGTGGAAACTTCCAGGGCAAAAAGTCTAGCTAGAACAATGTTGTGGTTTAGCCCCGGTCAGCAATTCAGCACCACACAGCCACTCGCTCACTCCCCCCATCCCTGCGGGATGGGGGAGAGAATCGGAAGGGCCAAAGTAAGAAAAATTGTGGGTTGAGATAAGAACAGTTTAATAATTAAAATAAACCAGCAATAATAATAGTAATAATAATAATGAAAAGAAAAATAATGAGCGAGTGAGATATGAAACCTTGGAAGAAGGGAAAGAGGGAAAAAACTAACCAAAACCAAAACTAAACAACAAGAGCTGCAACCGCTCACCACCCGCTGACCGACACCGCCAGTCCCCAAGCCGTGATCGCTCCCTCCCCCAGCCAACTCCCCCCAGTTCATATACTGGGCATGACGTGACATGATATGGAATACCCTTTGGCCAATTCAGATCAGCTCTCTTGGTTGTATCCCCTCCCCTCCCAGCTTCTTGTGCACCTGGCAGAGCATGGGGAGCTGCAAAAGTCCTTGACTAGTGTAAGCGCTACCTCGCAACAACTAAAACATCAGTGTGTTATCACATTATTTTCATACTAAGTCTAAAACACAGCACTGTACCAGCTACAGTGAAGAAAATTAACTATCCCAGCTAAAACCATGACAAACAATTGCTCAAAATTTATTTAATGTGATCTGAGGGTTTCTTTATGAAAAAAAAAGAGAAAAAAATAATAATACAATATAAAAGGTTCACCAAGTTGAGCATTAGGTAGCAAGTCTTGAAAATTAGAAAGAAACTCTTCCCTCTTTAGAGAGAATAGTTTTTACGTGATGGGAATTCTCTCTTACAGATATTCAGCCAGGCATCTGTGCAGAGAGAAAGACAAGTTTTCTTCCCAGTTAGTGACATTTTTGAGAGTTTCTGCACTGTATTGCAGTTCTCATTTCGCACTGAGACAGTCATTGAAACACATTTTTCCAAGGAAATTATAAACATAAGGAATGTCTTCAGAAGAATAATATATCTTTTGATACTGCATATACCCTCTGTGATTCTTTCATGTTTGTTGCTTGCGTTTGCTTTCTAAGGCACATAAAAATAAATTGATACATTTTTCTATTATTCTAGTACCATCTTGTAGTTTTCCTCACTACCTCAGTTCTACATGCATGTCATACATTACCTATCTGTGCACAAACTGTGTCATTCACCACACCTTTTAGGTCCTTTTATCACATCTTAGAGTGATGTTCTGAATTATTTTTCTTGATATTTCTCTAGCTCTACTTTGACTGCTAAGGTATGTTTACGGTGTTGTTTTCTTGCATTGCTTTTGTAATTTTTTCTCCATAGCTTTGAATGCACCTCTTTTTCATGTTATGAAGTGTTCTGCTTATTAGAAAATATCTGTGATGATTATGTTATCAGTAATGATATTCTCAACTTGGAAAAGGCTTTCATATAGAAGTTGGTAGGTGTATTAAAAAAATCTCTTGCTATTCAAATTGCATTCCTGGAAAAAATAATTTCTAAACATTTTTTGGACCTAAATCTTATTCAGAAACATTAATTGAGTGCTGCAAAATGTGCAAAACTGCCAAACTTACATGCTTTGTCTGCCAAATAGAATAAAGTTATGTGCTGCCTACTTAGTAGACAGTACAATTTAAAGGCCCAAAAGCTAAAGATTTGTTCATCTTTCCTTGGTTTTTATCAGTATGGCACAAACCTATTTCAATTAGGGGAGTATATTTATGTGTGTAAGAATATATAAGATACTGTACTGCTAGAACTATCTGGTGCAGGTCATTTAGGTTTGTCTCTAATACAGTGAATGCATCTTGTCATTATAAAGCATTCAATGCATATCTTTATGCATTATAATTATAGCTTTATTTTCCCATTGGACAATTCATACAGAAATGATTCCTGGATATAAGTGGCTGCTATATTAAAGTGAAGTGCAGGCATATTTCAAAAATAGCAAGAATTATCAGAGGAGATGATAAAGTTGCAGCCATAATATTTGCTTTTGATTTCTTTGGTCACTTTCTACCTAAGTGTGTCTTTATCATACTGGTTTGCAGTAGCTTATTAATATTTAGAAACCATGATGAGGTTTTCTGCTTATGTTAGTAAACCTTTATCTGGGAAACAGATGATAATAGCCAGTCATAACAATGAGTTTTTCTCTGCTGTATTATATCAAAGCCATTACTGTTTAATTACCTCTGTTCTTGTTCTACAGTGACAGCTATTGTGAAACATCAGGCAAGTTAGAACATAAAGCAAACAGGTGGTACTCTACTATATATGCTTTATATTCTTATTCTTAGTATTTATTCCCTACCTATTTTTAGACAACTCTTAAGTGAGTAGTACTCACTAAAGACCTCATTCAGAATCCATTGATGCTAAGAAACAGGTTTCAGTGGTTTTTAGAAAAATGCCCTTATATCAGAAGTCAGTTCTGTAATATCTACTTAGGTCAGTAGTAATTACCGGGATATTTTAATGAGTTTCACGCATTTGAAAAGTTTTAGGGTAAGGCTTCTTACATAGGAAAGGTTACCTTCTTTACACTGAACCTGTTGATTTCTTGAGGTTGGGGGTATCCCTTTAAGTAGCACTTACTCAGAACATATTCTCCATTTCCGTGTAGGACTGATAGAGTTTTTGTACTTGGCAATATATGAACAGCTTTTCTATCTGGCAGATAGAGTCCCATTGCCTCTCACAATTTGTAATTTCCTTCATTGTCTCCAATGGCTTAAGGAACTGGACCTGTATAACTATCATTCAGTTAGATAAACACAGTTAATGTAAATCACTGAAAAACACCCCTGTGATAGATACAATATTTGTGTTAGTCTTCCTTCAATAATTTATTTTTTTATCTGTAGTTCAGGATTCCAATAGACCGGAACTAGCTTATGTTACATGTTAAAAACATGTTCAGATATATTACATTTTAAAACAGAGATTCTACAAAATTTTTATTCTCTCTAAAGTATTGCCAAATCCAGATCTACACATTTTATATTAGTCTTATTTACTGATGTCCTCCTTCCTGAAAAATAAGGTTTGTTTTGTATTCAGCTGTACGGAACCATCCAGCAATTTTTGATGACCAATTCGGTTCAATTCTATTGAATTTGTCATTGTTGCCATCGTCTTCTTCTTCTTCTTCTTCTTCTTCTTCTTCTTCCTTCTTCTTCTTGCTGTGTGTCTAAATGGTATTATCAGATCCCTTCGTATCTTCTGACAAAATACATGTATTAAATATTCTTAGTCAATGTTGTTTTATTTGTTACTAAGCCAAAACTTGTGGTTTTCCATTGGTACTAAATCTATACTGAAAGCCTCATCATTTCAGAGTTCAATTTTTAAAAATGGAAACCACATGGCTGAAAATGGTACCCAGGCTCCCCATCTAATGTATGAAAAGTGTTAAGTATCTAAATGTTGGGTACATTTAAAAAAAAAAATCCGACAACATGCTGAATGAGCATCCCCCTACATTAGTCAACTGAGAAATGTGAAGACAGTAGGACATGTTAAATCACACAACTCTCTGTGGTTCTCAGTGCTACTGGGTATGGAGTCACTTCATTTGGGATATGTGCCTCGAGTCTCTTCCCCAAAGGTAGGTGTTTGTGCCCTATGCTTTTCATCCTCCAATTAAGCTAGTCTTTTTAGTTCCTAAGCACATCTGGAAGAGGAAACTAATAAGATTAAGAGCAATTGTTCAGTGACAGAACAGATTCGCTTCCCTTCTGCCCTGATCTGCCTTTGGATCCTTTAGGCAAATGGAGTGAAAACAAGTTTCTTAAAAATTCCTTGAGAACTTGGACATAAATTTCTTTTAAATGGGTGATAGATTTTGGGTGGTATTTAAATGCCCAGGATCTTTTTGCATATCTACATCAAAGTTGTCACTTCTCATAATTTAACATTAATGACATTTCTTTTCCTACCCCTTGTTTAATGTTAATACAAAACCAAAACACATTACGTTCTCAATTCAGCAGAATGAATTACCTCTAATATATTTTTATGTCTCCTGCTGACCCATATGGTTAACATCCAAAAACAATTATAAGCCTGATTAAAGCTTGATCTAACAAAAATAATGATCTTTAGCCTGCATCTTATTTAATACTTGCATAGTTTTTCTTTAATTCCCTTTATACTTAGACTTGTTCAGTCTCATTTTTTCTACATGAAGATGACTGGCTTATCTTGCAGCATACTTCTCTGCATTTTTCCGAATATTACTCTGGCTTATTTTAATGTTAGAAATATTAAGTCTCATAGGCATTCTCATAGACTTGTCTATTAATTCCAATAGGACAGGAAGAGTTTACTCAAAATTATTAGCAGTTAATCAAGATGTTAAGTCATCCTAGTATAGTAGTCTTCTGAAGATTTTCCATTGAATAAGAAAACCCAGCACATCTATTAATAAAAGATGCTGGGATTATAGTAAACAGCCCTGATGTCCCAAAGGCCCTGATGGAATATAAAATTTCGGAAAAGAGGAAAAAAGATGGACAAACTAAGAGCTATTTTTGCAGGGAGAATAATATTCTGATTCCTTACTACAGTGTACTTACATGCCCCCATAGGTCTGTGATATCTTAAAAAAATTAAAAATGCTATTTTAATCTTGGACCATAAAAATGTTATTAAAACAATCCACCACTTAATCACTTGGGAACAAAATGAGGGGTTTTTCAAAGGTGATGTAAATAAGATGCTCCTCCAAGAGCTATTGCAAAACTTGGCTTACTAGAGAAATTTTTCTTCTGACTGTGTTTTTAGATGTCTCTTACACAGTTCTCTTCAGTATCTTCACCATGTGCACTCTGTGTCTCTTTGTTTGTTACATCTCCTTCTTCCAGCCTTCTTCTTTCTTTCTTCCTACCAAGCAATTCCAGCAAAAAGCACTTAATTTACTTGGAGTCTTTTTTTTTTTTTCCCCACATAACCACTATTTTCAAGAAATCTCTGAAGGAATCATAAGCCTTGTCTTCCATAATACCTTCTACTGGGGATTTCTTTTTCTTCTCTTATTGTAGGATTACCAATTATCTATTTCTCAATTCTCCAACAAGCAACACTGG
Organism: Sula dactylatra; assembly: GCA_013389905.1. NCBI lineage: Eukaryota > Metazoa > Chordata > Aves > Suliformes > Sulidae > Sula > Sula dactylatra. The sequence continues at coordinate 148,044 of WEKW01005447.1, forward strand.
TAGCAAATGTATGAGAAATGTGGTGTGGAAGACAGAAATTTCATTTTAAGTATTTGGGGTTTTATTTGTAATAAACATAGAATGTTTCCTGTGTTCCTCTGATTTGTTCACAAAATACAAGTTTTCTTACCTTATATAGAACAGAATAGAATAGGCTAGGCTAGACTAGACTAGACTAATTCGGTTGGAAGGGACCTACAATGGTCTTCTAGTCCAACTGCCTGATCACTTCAGGGCTGACCAAAGTTTGAGCATGTAATTAAGGGCATGGTCCAAACACCTCTTCAACACTGACAGGCTTGGGACATCAAACACCTCTCCAAGAAGACTGTTCCACTGTTTGACCACTCCCTCAATAAAGAAATGCTTCCTAATGTCCAGTCTAAATCTCCCCTGGCACAGCTTCAAGCTATCCCCATAAGTCCTATCCCTGGATACCAGGAGAAGAGATCAGCACCTCCCTCTCCAATTTCTCTCCTCAGGAAGCTGGAGAGAGCAAGGAGGTCACCCCTCTGCCTCCTTTTCTCAAAACTAGACAAACGCAGACTCCTTAGCCACTCCTTACAGAACATGCCATCCAGCCTTTTCACCAGCTTTGTTGCCCTGCTCAGGATGCATTCAAGGACCTTAACACCCTTCTTAAATTATGGGGCCCAGCACTGCACACAGTACTCAAGATGATGCTGCACCACCGCTAAATACAACGGGATAATCACCTCTTTTGACCAGCTGGTTATACTGTGTGTGATGCACGCCAGGATGCGGTTTGCCCTCTTGGCTGCCAGGGCACACTGCTGACTCATATTGTGCCTGCTGTCGACCAGCACCCCCAGATCCCTTTCTGCAGGGCTGACCTCCAGCCACTTCTCTCCCAATTTATACCTGTGCCCAGCGTTACTGCATTGTAGGTGCAGAATCTGGCATTTGGACTTGTTAAATTTCATGTCATTGATGACTGCCCAATGCTCCAATCTATCTAGACCCCTCTGCAAAGCCTCTCATTGCTCAAGAGAGTCAACAGCACCTCCCAGTTTGGTATCACCAGCAAACTTGCTAATGGTGCATTCAACTCCTGCCTCCAGATCATTGATAAAAATACTGAACAGAACAAGCCCTAGGATTGAGCCCTGAGGAACACCACTGATGACCAGTCGCCAGCCAGATGTAGCCCCATTCACTACATCCCTTTGAGCCCTGTCGTGCAGCTAGTTTTTCACCCAGCACATTGTGAACTCATTCATCCCACAGTTGGACAACTTGTCCAGAAGGATGCTGTGAGGGACAGTATCAAAAACATTACTACAAGCAAAGACAATAGGATTCTGTGTGAACAGAATATGGAAACCAAACACTATAAGAGCACACAGTGTTTGCTCACTTATCCACTGACATGAGGGAACAAAGATGTCAGCTGCAGGTAGCCAAGAATGCCATTTGATAGGACAGTACAAAGAGCCCAAATATGCTGTATGTTGGGCTGCTCCACAGTCACTTGCAGGCATACATCAACAAACCTGGCTATGGATGTCGGGTTAAAAAAAATTAAAAAAAGAAACCCACAAAACTACCCGCCCCCAGCCCTACACTCATGAAGAGTATGAGAAGGATTTTTTTTTTTTTTTTAATATATAAAACAATAAATAAATTCCATCTGGATGGAAATATACCTTCTGATGGAAAACACTTCCATGATTTTATTTTCTATTTTTCTAACTTCTGTGTCATTAACTTGGAGATATTTGATAACATCAACACATTATTTTAAATGCATTACAAACCAAGACTTTGTTCCTGCTTATACTCCACATTCAAGACAAGGCATGAAGTCCTAGCTAAAATATTAAGCCCATATATTATTAAGACTATAACATGAATACTTAATTCCTTGCTATTAACCACTTTACAAATTTGTAAAAATTTAAAAACAATAATACAAGTGATCTTGAAAATCTTGTTTCATGTCTAAGAAATGTTTTATTGCTTTTTATATCCTTGTTTCCTGAAAATACCAATTACAATTCAAGTCAAATCACTGGTGGCTTATCAGTTTTAATGCTATTTTTCCTTTGTCATGCCTTTAATCTTGACATAAGGTCATTAATATTTAATATAAATTATGACAGAATTTTTAAAAAGCAAATTAATCTTTCAAAAACCCACTGACTTTAATAATCTAAGTGAAACCACTTCATTGCTCCCTCTGTGTTCTCAATAACATAAATAAAAAGATACTATGTAGAATTCTTTGTTAAGAACTTTTTCTTCTTGTATGCCTTTTGTTCCTTCAAAGTAAGGATATTTGAGAAATGAAGTCAAGATTGCTATTTCATGGATAATTTTAGTTACTTGCCTTCCTGTTGGGAAGGTGTCTTTAAAGGTCTACACCTAAAGTAGTTATCCTTATCTTCTTTTATAGTAAATGGGGAGAAGTAGATTCTTCTAAGTAACAATTCACCTTATCCGATGGTAGACATCTAAAATAAGTAAGGTGACTCATCTTTTTAGGGTCTATTTAGAGACTATGTTACACATTTCAGAGGTTAATGTAGATACCATGTAATAGTCCAAATAACTTCTGGCTGATTTGCTACTTTTTCTTTACATTTCTACTTGAGTTTACACCCTGTTGCAACCTCATAAATTAGTTGTTTTCTTGTCACTTGTGTTCACCTACACCTTCTAACTAACTTCCAACATTTCATTCTGTAGGATTTTCTTTTCTTAAAGCTATGATTCCTGGAATTTCAGGAATTTTGTCTCCAGTTAAAAGGATTCTTGTCACAAGCAAAGTTGATGAGCTAAATTTTTATACTCTACTTTGAATGAAGTACTAATAAAACCGCTTTAATTTAATGGTCCTACCTTTCCATTTGTTTAACTATAATTCTGCATTGTAACAGGGATTTCATTAACATAGTAAGAGTGGTAGTTTCTGAGACTGATAGTTAATTTGAAAGATTTATTTTTTATTTATGACATGGTAGGATGGTAACCTAACTCATAGCAATTCTTTTATCTTTAAGAAGACCTTTCTAAAATGAAGCTTACAATGAACACATTAAAGAGCTTATATTTATTATGTATCTCAAATTAACCTAAGATGTACTGTATACAATTCTGCTTCACTTATACTAAATGATAAGCATCATAAAGAAATGGAGGTTTGTTAATTTTTTGGATAGCTCCATAAGATTGACTTCAGAATTTATAAAAGGACTGGTTATAACATCGGCTTTAGCAACATATGATGGTGTGAAAATAGGCATCTCTTCTTTTTTTTTCTTTTAGTTCATTATTGAAAACTGCCTAATTTTCAAGAAAGAAGGCAATTCAGTATTTTGCCTGGGAATGAAAGCACATGCAAGCATTAGTTGTTGGTTTCAGAAACGTCATTCAAACATTTAAGAGCTTTGTGGATTCCAAGTCCATAATATACATTCCACAGTCACCTAATTCTGGATCAAGCATATTAATTTCAGCCATAACTGCATGTCAATGAAGTGTCCATTTAATATAATATCTAGGCTTTGTTTGTAGTCAGTAAGAGAGAGAGGCATCTCTAGAAAGCCATTAATGTTAGGTAACATTCTTAAAATACAATGCATTCCACCTTTTGGAGGTCTGTCCATTGTGTGCAAAGGGAACTTAATGTTAATCACCTAAATCTCTGTGAGTTGGAAGGATTGATTCAGTTGTGTACACATATGCAGCAAAATGGCATCTGAGACACCTTTGGGTATGCAGGATGTCTGTCTGCAGGTGCAATATTCAATACAGAACTTACAGAATCTGCACCCTTTTAGAGTAGTAGTGGTGGCCAAACCAGATAATGTACGAGCACTAACCTGGTCTCAGAAGGCACTAGATGCTAATGTTTAGTTCATGTGACTAGTTTCAAAGCTTTTGTACATCTCAGGGCATTTTCATCCAGAGGAATAGGCTTTGGAAGAAAAAAACTGTAGTTACCTCTGCACAGTTCTTTGCCCACGTTACTGAAAACCAACATTGATTTCATAACCTGTTAAGGAACAAAACTTNAATCTCAATTCCAATCTGGCAGTTTTACAGGTATGATTCATTTATCTTCAAATTCTGGCTATAATCTCATCCTTTATCCTTCCAAACATCCCCTTAGGACAAAGGAATTCCTGTGCTCAAGAGAAACTAAAAGTGAAAAATCAGGAAGCATTTCTTGAAAGTTTTCACCTCTCATCAAATCTGTTTCTCAATTAAAGACTTTTTGGAATCCCATTATTGTCTTGCATTTACATTTTGATTTGCTTTCATGGTGTCTCTTGAAGATATCGTATAAGGATTCATCTCATCAA
>WEKW01005449.1:0-20899 GCA_013389905.1 Sula dactylatra
CAAGCTGATTGTGGCTTCCAAACACTCTTCATAGGCATCTGAACCAATCAATAAGTCATCTACGTACTGTAAGAGTGTTATGCCATTATACTCATTGTGCCATTGCTCTAATTCCTTCACCAATTCATTACCAAACAATGTGGGGCTATTTTTGAACACTGGGAGAAGGACCTGTAGTCCTGTAGTTCCGTCCTGTAGTTGGGTTTTCCCATTCAAAGACAAAAATGGTCTGACCCTGTTCATCCACAGGTATGCAAAACAAAGCATCTTTCAAGTCCAACACTGCAAAATAAGTGTTACTGTCAGGAATTGAGCTTAGGAGGGTGTATGGATTTGGGATCACAGGGTGTATGTTTACAGTTCTCACGTTAATTTCTCATAAATCTTGTACTAATCTATATTCCTGAGAGTGACGCTTCCTTACAGGCAAAATAGGGGTATTATATTCTGACTGACATTCCCTTAATTGTCCATATTCTAAAAAGGAATTTATCACCAGTTCTAATCCCTTTCAGGCTTCCAATTTAATAGGGTATTGTTCCTTTCTTACCAGCTGGGGTCCTGGTTTTCATTCAATCTTTATTGGAGTCACATTCTTGGCTCATCCCAGCGTTCCTGATGACCACACCATGGGTATTACTGCATCTAATACTTCGTCTGGAATATTTCTGTCTTCTGCAGGATCCTTCTTGGTTAGCAGGAATATCTGGGCTCTCCATGCATTCTCTGGGGGGAAAATGTAACTGGACAGAATCTTCAGAGTAGTTTAATCGTGCATTTAATTTACAGAGTAAATCCCATCCAAGTAATGGTAAAGGACATTCTGGCATATAGAGCAATTCATGTGTTAATTTAGTGTCCCCAGTCGTGAGCTCCATAGACTGCAAAAAAACAGCCTAAAAAGTTTTTTCCCTGTAGTACCAACAACACTTACCTTAGTCTTGCATAAAGGTCCATTACAACTAGGTATCATCCCATATATTTCTGATCATGGGGCACCAGCTTGTACAAAATCATTCCACATTTGCTTCCTTGTGCTGTAATTCCTTTTGATATTGCCAGCTTTCCTTTATTCAACACCCAAACAGATGGTCCCAAAATTACAGCCCCAATTTCCTTCAAGGTATTTGCTAGGTGTGTATATATATATATATAGTATACATAATAAATATATGTGTATTTTAATATATTGTTGTATATAATATAAAATAACATAAATATATAATATAAAATACTAAATATTATTATTGTCAACCTGTTGCTATATTTGTGCTGCAGCATCTGGGTATAAGAGAGGCTCCTGCATTTATCATGGTCATTGTAGAAGAAATGAGTTGTTCCTAAATGTAATTTCAAGCTGTATTGTGAGAAATAAAAAAAATGTTCCTCAGATGGGTTAGCCCAAGCCAGCAGCCAAGGACCCACCCAGATGCTCATTTACTCCCTTCTTCCACAGGATAGGGAGAAAAATAGAATGAAAGTGAGAAGACTAAGGGATTGAGATAAAGACAGTTTAGTAAGTGAAACAAAAGCTGTGTGTGAATGCAGATCAAAATAAGGAATTTATTCACTCCTCATTGGCAGGCAGTTGTCCAGCCACTTCCTGGAAAACAGGACCTAAGCATGAGTTGCTTGGGAAAACAAACACCATATTGACAAACATCTTGAATTCCTCCACCTTTCCGTGATCTTTTATTGCTGACCACATACATCATACAGTAGTGAATATCCCTTTGGTCAATTTGGGTCAACTGAATCCCCTCCTAACTTCTTGGCCACACCCAGCCTACTAACCAAAGTGACAGAGTGGGAAAACGAGAAAGCCTCGAAGCTGTGCAAAGACTGCTCAGCAATAACCAAAACACTGGTGTGTTATCAATGCTGTTTTAGCCACAAACCCAAAGCACAGCACCATTCGGGCTGCTCCAAAAAATGTTAATTCTACCCCAGCCAGATGCAGTCTACTTCCTCATCTCCTAAGGAAGAGCTTACTCTTCTTTACTAAGGAAGTTGCTACTGTTTCTTAGAGTCCAGCAGCAGCAGGCAGTGTTGTTGTTCTTCATTTAAACTGTCCCAACTGCATGCATCATCCTGGCAGAAAAAGGTCAAACTTGGTGAGCATCACTTTAGGTCAACCACTGCCAGTGGCTAGTGCCTGACTTCCAAACAGTGCACTCCACCTTTCTTTCACCCACGTCCACTCAGAGCTCTCCTTGATGTAGTGACAAGGCTCTTAACTACCCTCAAGTCTGGTCTTAGCCTTAAAATTCACTGCTGAACCCTGAGTGTGTTCCTGTTGTACGTTGTGTCACATCTCATTGAGCCACATAAGAATTCCGCATGCATCACCACTTCCTCCTATAGTAAAAAAGCTTGGCATCCAGAGATGGCATTATGGTAAAGGTGGAGCGCGTGCTTCAGGAGCAAAGGTCTCTGAAGGCTAAGAAATAGAACAGTAGAAGCTACAAAAGCAGCTGACACATTACATATATTATACAATACTTTTGTGATGTATTGGAGATTCTTGTGGGAAAATTAACCCCTAAACTCATCATATGTCCATTTTTAAACCAGTTTTGGTTCTGATAGCTAATATATTTTTAAATTCTATTTAAACAGTTTATGAGATGCCTGTAAGATAAAACATCTTTATTAATTGGAGAGTTTTCTTCTCTCAAACCTATTAAAATTTCAAGTACCAAACATTCCAAGTCCCTGAGCCAAAATTCATAAAGCCTTTGATACGTTATTTTACATAAACAAACAGACATTGTGCCTGATGAATTGATGTTGAATGTGTTATATTAAATTCTTAGATTCCCCAGTTGCTTGGATAGGATTCTTCACTTTGTAGGATTGTCTGGTTTTATTTCTTCTGTGATGCAGTAAATGATTAATGTACTAATTGTTCCTAGAATATTGTATCTGCTGTTCTTCATATTCAGAACTGATCTCGCTCTGAAGAGCTTCTCCCCACTCCTCCTCCACTTACTGAAAGTAATAAACCCATGCCTTTCCTTTTCAAAGTAATTGAACCACTTTTACATTTAAAGTCTAGATTGTCTCTACACTGTCTCTCCAATTCTCCCACACTGCTACTTCCCCTCTCCTAGCACTCTCCCATAGCTTCATTGCCTTTTGTTTTCAGTATAACAGCCTCTGTTTCTTCTTAATTTTAGCTTCTCTGAATGCAAACTCTTATTCTCTCTTCCTGGTGTTGCTCTGGCTGCTATGTTTTCAATTGCCATGTGTCATGGTTTCACCTGGGATAGTTAATTTTCTTCACTGAAGCTGGTATAGTGCTGAGTTTTAAACTTAGTATGAAAATAATGTGATAACACACTGATGTTTTAGTTGTTACTAGGTAGTGCTTACACTAGTCAAGGACTTTTCCAGCTTCCCGTGCTCTGCCAGGTGCACAAGAAGTAGGGAGGGGAGGGGATACAACCAAGAGAGCTGATCTGAATTGGCCAAAGGGTATTCCATATCATGTCACGTCATGCCCAGTATATTAACTGGGGGGAGTTGGCTGGGGGAGGCAGCAATCACGGCTCAGGGACTGGCAGCATCGTTCAGAGGGTGGTGAGCAGTTGCAGCACTTGTTGTTTATTTTGGTTTTGGTTGGATTTTTTCCCTTTTTCCCTTCTTCCAATGTTTCATATCTCTCTCGCTCATTATTTTCCTTTTCATTGTTATTATTACTATTATTATTGCTCTTTTATTTTACTTATTAAACTGTTCTTATCTCAACCCATGAGTTTTCTTACTTTGGCCCTTCTGATTCTCTCTGCCATCCCGCAGGGGTGGGGGGAGTGAGCGAGCGGCTGTGTGGTGCTTAGTTGCTGACTGGGGCTAAACCATGACACCATGATTTCACATGATCTACTCTACTTCAGTCTATACTCTATGTATCTTTTTCTTCATTGTTTTACAATACTGTCTCCTCTTATTTGCTCTTCAAAGTATGTGTATCCATCTTTATCCTGTTTCTTTCCTAAATTCTCTTTCATATCTGTTTCAATCCCACTTTTCTGATAACTTTTTACTCATTTTCCCACTGTTCAACCTATACAGCATGGGTTTTTTTTTCCCCACATCTTGTCCTTCCTTGTGACTTCAGAATGTTTTGGGTGGGCCTAAAAGAGGATACAGGCCAAGAGGAAAGTTCCAAGACCTATGTGCAGAATTAAGAAGCTTGATTTTTTTTTATTCTTTTTTTTTAGTATCTGGTCATCAACCAAAGATTTTTAAATACATTTCTCAATTTTGCAGGGGCTAGGAAACATGTCCCTTTTTTCCTTGGTGCTAATTTATCATTTTATGGCAAATTGTGTGGAAATGTACTTAAAAACAAAAGAGGAAACAATCATATAAGAACTTTCCTGAATCTGATTACAGCAAGCAAGGAATTTTCCTCAAGAAAAAATAATGACATTAATAACAGATGTTGGGGGCAAATGAGGCCAAAATTTGCTTCTGTTTATATTTGATGCACTCATTGAATATAGATTTAGGTTACACGAGCAACCTAAGAAAACATAAAGTATTTAGCTTCTACTACGATGTTAATTTGTGGTCACAGGCCCCACATGTGAAGTGGGATGTACTATTATTATTCTGAAGACCGAGTAGAAGATGTGGTGATACACAGTTCTCATTCTCTGAAATTCTACCTAAAAATGGCACTGGAATTCCAGCCATAGCCTGTGACTTTTCTACATGGAGAAAAGTCTGCCTGCATGAAAAAATACACAAGCATAAACAAGTGTTACGAATTCATTACTTTGATTAATTACACAAAAATCCTTATTACACTCAAGAAATGATAATGACAGCTACCTACCCCAGTGGCTGAACTTTAGCTGTTGTTATTATGATTCCTTGTAAGGCTGTATGTAGACAACCAATTTCAGCAGTATTAATGAAAGAGTTACAGGTTTTTCTTGTGGCTGTAAAAAGCCTTTCAGTCTAAGGACAGAAAGATTTAGTCAAGTGGTGTGTACTGCTGTTGTGCAGATTTCAGTTTTCCCTTGGCTTGTTTGAAGAAAACAGAAATTTGCCTTCTCTGGCTATCATAATCCAGCCAAATAATTGTGTAAGCAGCTGGCCAAAACCAGAAGACACTGGCTTGGCTGAAATGGTGGAAACAGTAGCCCAAACAGTAAGGAACCTGGGGACAAGGAAATGAGGCAGCATTATTAGGCAAGATTAGGAATTCCTGTTGTTAGGAAGGCAAGATCTGTAGTGAGCTTGGCTAGTGATGGCCAGATGTATTGAAGGAAAGTAGCCAAAGATAGGTACTGAAGTTTGGAGCTGTTTATGCTCCAGAAAAGTTTAAGTTCACAGTTAAATTTCATTTGAACAGGCAGAGCAACACAGATGATAGAGAAGGCCCTGGTGGGAGGAGTTAAAATAACCTCAGTTTATACTGATGAAGGCATGAACAGGAATTTTAGCTATATGTTAAGCAGGAGAAAAGATGGGTTCACAGAGGATATGTAGTAGAAGCATGAAATATTGGCTGTTTCTTCCACTAAGTACCCTCCTTGGACCCACCTTTTCTCCTGCGTTCTGTATAACTAAAATACCAGTCCAACAAATCCTCAGTGGAAAGACAGTGAAAACGAGTAAGGGCTTTGGGAGGGAAAAAAAGGTCTTTTCCCAAAAAGACAGCAAATCTTTTGCTGTGTCAAGTTCAAACTGACGGTGAGTCTTCCAGGAAGATGCATCAGAGAGGTGGACTCGGTATCGTCAATCCTGCACATTCAAACATAGTTGTAGGGTGGACACAGGAGTATTTATTATGTTCTCCCTCTCCATTGACATTTGGACTTTTGGTTTACCCTTTCCAGTGTATGTTTTCAATATTTTCAAGATCCTATCTGGAGTCATTATCTTGAATACTCTCATCTTTCACTTTAAAAAAAGTTATGCTGAGATCTGCATATGATCCCAGCCTTAAAGAACTACACAGTGTCAACAAGTTTGTGGTAAAATTATCCAGTGGTAAATTTCCTGACACCTTTCATTCTACAGAAATAACAAAGTTGAAACTTAAGTATAATTATGTAGCTAACTAAGGACATACTTAGAACACCCACATAACTGTTGAATTGTCCAAAGGGTTTGGAGATATATTTAGATACATCCTGAGCCGTGTTATCTTTTTTAATAGAAATGAATAGCTTTAAATGTAGACTAGTCTGCTGAGGCTGCTGGTTAATGTGCTTCTGTCATGTTCAACATTTCAAGGATCATGTGTCAAAGGGAGTTTATTTTTAAATTGCATTTTAGTCTCTGATATAGTGTCTGCATTTTAGAAAAAATCAGCAAATGGGGCTAAGTAAATGCGATCGCTTTTATCCTGTCAGTATTAATTTTCCACACAATGTTTGGAATGATTTCATATTCTGTTTAAATGAAATACTTTCAGTTCTCTCAGTGAAAAGATAGCACAGCTTTTGAATACACGCATTGCCTGCTTTGCCTCTGTGTACTGCCGGTGCCTAGTTGCCTCACAAAGTCTTCGCTGGCATAAAGCTGACTCTGTGTGTGAGCAGATTTTTGCTTTTAGTTCCTCCACAGTGAGGGCTGGGGAGGCAACAATAGCTGTGAGTACTGCAATTCATTCCTACAGTAACTTTAATTTTGAAAGCGGAAATGGAAAGTGTGGTCATCTCTGTTATGTGCGAGACATATGAATATAGGAACTTGTTCAATAAAATAGTCGGATGAATTACATAAATTTCAGTGGCTTGAATTCCTTTGAAAAATAAAAGGAATTAGATTATGCATATTATAATTTCCATAGCTAAGGCTGGAATAATTGCTGTCTCAGTTCAGGAAACTATCTTCCTATTATGATGTTTGTACAATTCAGCTAGTCTGCATCATGGTGGTAACTGTCATGCTTGGAGATTGTTTTATATTCTTCTACTGAAAGAAGAAAGCAATGAAGCTTCACCTTTTTTTTTTGTTTGTTTTGTGCCACATAAAATGAGGCTGTAGAAAGAAATAAAAGCAGACAGATTTTGCTTCTGTGTTTAATCAATCAATAAGTGTAAGGAAGCTGTTTTAACCAAAAAGCAGGCTCATCTTGTAGGGTCATGCTTCTTGTGGAGTCAGCATTTTATTGAGTAATGCTATGGCGCAACTCCCAAAGGTGCAGTCCTGGGGAATCTTCTTGGGCATTTCTTAGATCTAGCAGCAAGGGCAGCTCTTTCACCCAGCATCTCAGGCTTGTCCAAATCACATTTAGTGTAAAATGGAGTGCATGTCTAACAGGGAAGGAGATCTTGTTTGGGAGTATGATAAATGTCTCTGAGACTTGTTTGCCATATCTGTAGAAAAGAAACAATTCAAACATTATGTTAGGGCACTATAAAATGAATGGCATTGCCATCCTCTGCAGGCTGGCTACAGGGAAGGACACTGTTTACAGGGGAATATTTATATATTATGGTTTCTTTTGCTGCTGGTAACATTTTCTGATGAGAAAATTTTTCTCTTTCTTGTTTTGCTTTTGTGTAACTTAGATGACTTTTAAGAGCTAGAGTTCTATTTTTCCCCACACATTATGTCCTGTTTTATATTGAGGAACATCTTTCCTTATATCCTCCTTGTGAGGGAGGTCAAACCCTGGAAAAGGGGTTCAGAGAGGCTATGGGATTTTAATTCCTGGAGGTTTTCCAAACTCAGCAGGATGATGCTCTGAGTAACCAGATCTAATTTTGAAGTTAGCCCTGCTTTGAGCAGGGGGTTGGACTAGGTGACCTTAAAAGGTCTTTTCCAGCAGTCATTCTTCTGCTTTTCTGTGGTTATTAGAACTGAGCTGCATTTTTCAGGATAATTATAAATGTGATATTAGATAGCCCTGAGACTGATCTTTTTTGGCATAGGAGTGATGGGAGTTTATAATTAATTTCTAGACCATTCTTAAATACATGACCAAGGAATTAGACTTACAGATAGCAGGATGGAATGGTTTAGGGCTAAACCAGCATGACTATAGGTTATGGAGAAGGAGAAGCTTTCTCTAGTGACTGGAACATCTGCCACCTGTTGTTTGTTTCATTTTTGCCAACCCAGAGAAACTGGGAACGATGACAACTGTTTAGTTAGTTTTGTTTACAATCCTGACATGTTAATATATTTTCTGATTGCTTCTAATGTGCAAGTATACAGTATTCCCATAATTAATAGCTTTCAGATAACTGTTTATCAACCTGCTTAAAGAACAGTTAGTGAATTATCCTATCTGAGCTTTCATAATGTCTTTAATAGCTGGTTTACAAAGAGGTTAAGGATGTTGTACTGCAGTTTTGTAAAGCTGTCTCAAGGATGTGACTTGCTAGGTTTGTTGACTATCAAAAGAGGTGGAGGAAATGAACTTATAGATAACCTTAAAGAAATATATCTACTGCTGCAGACAAGTATGTGTACATCATTCACAGTTCCCTTCCTTTTATCAACCTAAAAACGTTCTGTAGCTTGTTACCAACTAATAAGTGGAGAGGGCATTTAAGAGATCAGTAATACAGTAAAATTTATGTTTTAGAGCGTTTTGTTGCAGATCACATTTCTAAGCTGTTAAGATACCTGATTTTAGGAGTCTGTGATATTCTTACCTCTAAGTTAGAGTTACACCTCTAAGCTTTAAAGCATAAAGCTCGTCCTCCAGGCAAGGCACTCCATTGCCAATTTTGACCTCTTGTTTTCACAGAAGCTGTAAGACTGCTCCAGGGTGGACTTCCATAATTCACTGTGAGAGTGAGGTAGAGCCTGTATTTCACAGAAGCCTCAGGAACTGAGTTTTATAGCAAGGGCACTACATTCAGTAAAGCATGTGGGTGTATGTTTGCACAATTTTCCCTTCTTTCCTTCTTTGACTAGTGCAACTCCTTCAGAAGTTTTTAGTAGGAGAAGTGAAAAGAAGGTATGAACTAGCAACAAGACTTGCTTGAATATGTTGCTCTGGTTTTCTGGTCCTTTTGCAGAAATGCAGCTCTGTTAGTGATCTAGTAAATTGTATTGCTGAACACTTTTGCATAAATTTGAGGGTTACTTTCTTGTATTTTTCCATGAACTGAACTACTATATAGGGAATGAAGAAGGGAGGAACAAATAGGATTTCCCATACTAGAAATATGAAAATATTTGGCAAGGTGAAGGAATTGGGTTCATTTAACTTAAAAAACTGAAGACAGTAGCAGCGTTCAGTAACATCAGAAATGAATGGAAGAGTGCAGGAACAAAGGATTCTCCACATGTACTTCAGGCAAGAAATCATGGAAGTAGATTGCAGCAAGGAAGTCTGAGGTTAGATATTAAGAAACACTTTTAAGCTGTAAAGATTATGAAGCATTGAAATAGATTGCCTGGGGAGGCTGCAGTATTTCCATCTTTTGGTGGTTTTTAAGAATAGATTAGACAAATATCTGACATGAATAGTTTATATATAGTTCATCCTCCTGCGGGGACTTAAATGACCTGTTAAGATCCATCCCAGCTCTCTTCTTCTGATTCTTTGTAAACAGTGTGAATTGTGCAGACTTCTCAAGATGCTTGCTGAAACCCAAATTTTCTATATTACCTTTGTTGTCACAATCAAAAAATGTTTTGTGTTCAAAAATGCAATGTATTATGTATTACGTTTGGTCATTTTATGTTTGGTTGTTATGTTTGGTGTTGGATGGATAACACTAATTATTACTAAATACTAACAATAAAGACGTGTGATGTAGGGAAAACATGATTTAATACATCCCAAGAACAGAAAGGAATGGACTATTTTTGTCAAAAGAAATTTTCAGTGGGAAAATCCATATACCTCTGATTACATTGTATGGACTTTGGTTAAAATTCCCTCTGAGAAGTATAATGGGAAAATTATGTCAGTTCAAGCAGAGTTTCATTTTAATTCCAAGCTTTACTTTCTCATTTGTATGGTGTTTCATGACATAAGTCAAAGCACAAAATACAACAATGTTTTTTGATGTGTCACAATGTGATTGATATGTCAAAAGATGACACGATTTAAAAAAAAGAAGTGGCGAAAATCAGTAAAGCCAACTAGTAAAGATTAGGGTACTTTCCTTTACTAGTCAGATTGCTCTTGATTGTTTTATAGTGAAACAGTTGGATGTAATACCGTGGCATCATCTTGTTTTAACATAACATTCTGTATGTGTAACTGAAAAGAGCTGTTCACTGAGTTAGGACACTGACTGCTAAGTCTGTTCTTCCCAAATCAGTGCATTCTTTGCATTTCAATTGCAATGAATTGCATTCCAATTTCAATTTCACCTTTCATGCTGTCACTTTCACACAAGTCGGTCTCTTTAGCCTCCTTGGAAACTATAACAGAATAGCCAGTGCTGATGCTACAGGTGGAATAACTGAGAGATTAATAGTATAAGCTAGAGAATATGAACAAACAGAATTTTAAAGTTAAATTGTTTATTTTATTGGTTTTCATTTATTTGCCACATGTTATTAAGAAAACATTCGATTAAATGTTAAATGCTGCAAGTAGAGTGTGAGGGATTTTTCTTATTGGCTTGTTAGAGTTACTCCCTTGTGATTTTTTTGCTGTAGATCATTAGTGTTGCTACACCTCTACACCTGACTCTAAAGATTATCACCTGGGTTTATCAGGTTCTGGGTTGTATCAGGAAATGAAGCTTTGAGCTAAGGACCTAACAGGAGTTAGTAGACTTTTGACTTTCTGATGCATTCATATATGAAAAATTTCCCAGAAGGTAAGTGAGTCTAAGAGTGTTATTAATATTACAATAATCAATCTTTACTGTGAATTTTCTGCTGTACAGAAATAGGATTACGAAGAGTAGGTCATGTAATGGATTTAAGAAAATCCAGAAAGGTTTGAATGTGGGTAAATTAATCTCCTTTTACATATTTAATAAAAACTTATTAGTGTAAAGTTTGCATTTCAGAGGCATGGCAAAGAAATAGTTATAATCTGTTAAACAAAAGGAAAATATAGAGTTTATTGTAAATAATATTTTAAAAGAGATTATATTATTGTATTCTTTTTGCTGAAATTACTGAAGAGAGACAATTTTATTCTAGGGGGTAAAAAAACAATGGATAATGAAATAGCTTACAGAAGGCTGTTGGTTTAAATGAGGAATGACAGGCGACAGATTAGATTAAAAATAGCTTAGATCTTTGTATCTGAGATGAGAAAATAGTTTTCAATAAATGTTGAGAAAATAAATAAATTATGGTCCTTTATGTCTCACCATGACCAGAATCAACCAAATCATTTAGGCTGCATAAAACCATTGTGTATTCTGGAAAGAAGAAAAATACCATCTTAATGTGCAAAATACGGTGTTAGAGTAGCAAAGAAGGTGTCAGTCTAGGCAGTTACTGATTTTGTAATGTGTAGAGTTGACTACTCAGCATCTCCTATGTTTCCAAAGTCTTTCCTCAGTACGTGACAGCTCCAGACCCGTATACCTGGGTCAGAGCAGAGTAGGGGTGTCGGAGGAGAGTCCTGTGGTTTTTCTGTCCTCTGGGCCAGGAAACTGATGAGGTCAGCAGCAAGAGTAAGCTTACCAAAGTGCCAGGTGCTATGTACTCAAATGTTTAAATCCCTATATTAATGTACGATCGTATAACATGCAAAGGCACAAGTTTTGCAAAATTTTTGTTGCGATGATGGCAGTTCGTGTGCAGCTGCAGTGCTTGTCTCTGCAACGTGAGGAACATAAAAGGGGATTTTCTGCTTTTTTTGTTTGTTTGGGTTTTTTTTTTTGTTTGTTTGTTTGTTTGTTTGTTTCATAAAAGTACTGTGTGAAGTTGTTGTAATACCTCAGCTGGACATTTCTCTTGCAACTGTTAAACTGTTGCACAGAGTCTAGTGCAGGTACAGTGGTTCCCTCACATGCTCTCTAATCAGCTGGTGGGTGGCTGGGCATTAATTAATGTTGCTATAAGTAGTAGGGGGGCAAAGAAGATCAGAAGGGGATAACAGTGTAAAAATACAGTTTAGCAGTAGCTGTGTACTTTACCTTTTCTAAGTTGTGCTATTTTAAAACTGAGTGAATTAGAAGAACAGCACAGAGGGGAAAGAGGAAGTGTTTTGCTTGCTTTTGCTGATAAAGGTTTGCTGTGCTTAATATTTCTTGGAGTTGGGATCCTAGTTTGAGGGGGAAAAACCCATTGTTTTCATTTATATTGGCTTTGTAATAAAATACCTGTGACCATCCCAGAAAATAACGAGATCTGTAAAAGCCCATGCTTTAGTGATAGCACAGGTATAAGGCTCACCGAGTGGTGAAGAGGTGAAAGTTAATTAGTGCTTTCAGTGCTTCACTCAAGGTAGGAAGCATGGGATACTTCAGAGAGCTGCATTTTCAGAAATGGAGTACCTGGCACTTTCTGAAGACAAAGCTTCCTTATGAAATCTCATGTTGGGCAAATAAAAACGTTAGATATATTTGATAAAAATATTCTGAAGTCAGCAGTAGACAAAGAGCAGCTTCACTCAATTTTTGAGAAAAATATATACGTATAAAAATACCTCACTTGGTTAAAATAGCTCCTTTGTTTTGTTAACAAGCACAAATACAACTGAGAGTGTGTATGATTTTTCTAATAGTTTGAGGACCAGGAGAGTTCACAGTTAGTCTGACAGTATTTTGAGAATTTTTCCCTTAAAAAAAATGAGAATTTGACCCTTTAGTCTGCAAGTGTTGTCTTATATAAGTCCTTTTTAATACATTGGTTTTTGACATGATAAGGAAGACTGACTCTTCTGAAATGTTTCATAATAGTTCAGTTTACATACTTGATCTTGGTGAAAACCTCACTGAATCAAAACCTTTAGAATTGTAAAATATTTGGAGAATGGGATAAAAACTATTAGATCATAAAATGTGGTTTTCTGCGTCTCTCAGACAGAGAGGGTATATCTGATATTAAACTGTTGCTCAACTTAATCTTACCAAAAGTTTGGGGTGATTTAAGCTTTGTAATAACTGACCTTCTGGAGTTTTCATTGGGGTGAAATACACATCACTGTGGCTGTCTGTAATAATTTAATTACAGGTAGCTTTCTGTATCAGAGATAAGTGTCTTCTAAGAGTTTTTATTTGAAGAAAATTCTGGGACAATATTCTTGTATTGTACATGAAAATCAAAAGGCCATTTGACAAGATAAATGCGTTTTTTCAGGCTTGATTTTGTTGCCCACATTTGGAAAGAATAACATTAATGTTTATTCAAACAAATATTGAGACAAAAGCACGATGACATTGTGGTTATGAGACAGAGGGGAAAGTTTGTTTCACGGAATGATGTGAAAAAAGATCTTGTATAGCGCACACATTTGCTAACTGAGGAAATGTATGGTTTCTAGTCACTTCCAAATATTACTCTTTTTTTTCTCCGGTTTGTTAAATTATGCAGTTAAAACTTATTAATTAATTAATTGCAATGTCAAGGTCCATTGGTTGATACCTTCTGCTTATGGCTTTACATCCCTTGAGAGGAAGGAGGTTGTGCTATTGCTGAGAAAGTCATTCATGTTGTAATAAAATGTAGTGGTGCATACGTAACCTTATATCCTAAGGTGAAAAGTATGTGCTTGTCTCATTTTCCTATTGCTACGTACGGCACTTTCTGTACATAATTTCAAGCTGGCTGAGATCCAGACCTAATATATAGTCAGTCAAGATGGAGAAGCTGATGCTGAACTATTGGGATCAACCACAGGAGGTACTCTGAGAGTTTCAGTGCTATTGGAGAAAGGAAAGAAAGGAGAAGGTTCATGGGGATATGTCAGTGTTGTGATACAGGCATTTAAATAACATGTAACATCTGGCTGATTGCCAAGCAGTTTATTGGGCAGATGCAGGATTATTTTAACACTGCAGTTATCCCAGGTTTTATTACTTTTTTAAACTCCATTTAATTATCAAACAGGAACATTTGTGAGAACTTTGCTAAATTAACTTTGAGGGAGAACATGGATTTTAGGATAGTGTGTGGATTCCGATCGTTTTGGCATGTACAGCTTTGCAGCGTTACTATTGTGTTGTTTTTCTTAAAAAAAATCAACCAAACAAAAAAAACCCACCAACAAAAAACCCTCACTCTGTTTGTGAGTATAGCTGTAAGAAATCCTTTTAAAAAATGTAAATGGGGATTTTGTGAGCCTGAGTATCTGTGTGAGCCTACAGTAACACATCTCTCACTGACCTTCCCGAAAAGCAGAGTTCTGCCATAAGCTGTGCCTGAGCTTGTGTGTGGCCTCATGGTCTTCTGCAGTAAAAAGCCATGATTATTTCTGATGTAGTGGCACAATCTCACCACTAGCAATGAAAATGCTATCGTCTCCTTTTGCCTGCTGAGGTACTCCCTTTGATGTTGATCTTTACACTTTAGCTGCAGCAGAAAAATGGCAAAAGCTATGGCAGGAGGAAACGTCCCTTGGTGGCTGTGGAGCAAACCTGGACATATGACATGGATTTTAGAGTCAAATTCAGAACCGAGGTGCTCTGTTTCACACCCCCCATACACTGCCCCCAAAGATGTGGTAGCTGGGTGCTTTGTTGAACTACAAATATTCTTCTAAAACCTGTAAGGGAGGGAGAAGCAGTGGCAACTCTGTCAGTGTAGAGTCAAATAAAGTGGTCTGGTTTTCTGTGCCCAGTATCATGCAGAACATAGGGCCAGTTCTCTCTCTGGTTGAAATTATTTGTGGGAGTCTATTAGCGTGTTTCAGATTGCCTGATGATTACCAGAAGGCTGAAAATAATTAATACTGTAGGGCTTTTACTTTTCTTCTGTCAACACCAACTACTCCACCTCCAATCTCACAGCTGCAATAGCCAGATGTCTTACTAAATGGAGCTGTCAGAATAGATTTTTTTTTTTTAATTTCAGTTGAGTGCATAAGATGGAAGAGCTTTAGATCATTTCTGAAGGCAGGAAGCAGCAAAGATTGGCTTTAGCACCATATTTTCCTGGTCCTTATCTTACCTTTGCGATATGCTTTCCAAACCATGCATCGTGCAGCTGGCCCCTTGCAAGATCTGGAGAATATGCTGGATGGCATGTCAGTGGCATAGAGGTTGTTTCAGGTATGAAGGAGCTGAAGATTTGAAGGGGACCCATACTGACATCTAACAAGGTTTGGGGAAAACCCCATAACTCCAATGCTGTAGTAAAACTCTGGCAAGCTGGGTTGTTTCAGGATGCTTTCGCATGTGCCCGATATTGAGGGCTGTTTGGGGTGTTTTTTCTAAGCTTATTTGAATATTTTTTAATTATTATTTTTAATAATTATTTTTTAATTCTTTTATTAAATGGACAAGCCTGCCCTTCAAAGTTTAGGGAGTCACACTGCTCTCTAGTAGGAATCTGACTTTAAAACAGGACTGGCTGCTAATGAATAATAGAAGATAAGAAAACAGTGAGAACAGATGAGAAATAAATAGTTGTATTTAAATTTGTTTGAAAGTCAGTGTCAGTGGCTTAATCTGAACTGGAGGGCACAAAAGTCCCTTGAGCCATTCTAGTGGCTTTCAGCTCGAACGTCAGTCTATGCAGAGCTCCACAAGATCTTTGTTACTTTGAGTTCTATCTGATTTCAAACCCTGTTATTCATTTCTTGTAAGGCTTCATAAGATCCAAACCAGAAGATGTATTTGGAGCCAGGAATTAAAATGTAATGCCTTTTCTTTGAAAAAATGGAGCAGGACTAAGTGTGATAGCTCTTCTTCCAGTCTGGTTCTTGAGGATGTTATCTTTCCTGGGCAGTTTGAATGAAGGGTAGTTTTTAAAACTAATTTTCAGTCACTTTTAGCAACTATATCTTTAATACCTATAAGAAATTACTTGGAAAACTGCTGTGAAAACTGAAAACAGGGACTTTGGGCATTTAGTCTGCTTCAGTAAAGTACAGATCACTTTCTGCAGCTCATGCGTAGAGAAATAGGGCAAAAAGGATCAGCAGAAGTATAAGAAAGGGGTTTGGTAAAAAGATTTGACTTATCTTTGTCCTCAGTAACATAAACCTTAGCTCACTTGTATTAATTTTTCTGTCTGCATTCCAGTCTGTTTTCTCAGTGTGTATATTCATATTTAACCTCATATTATTCTGATATATTGACCATTTCCAATTAGTTTCATTCATGCCTAACCTTCGCTATATGAATAAGGTTACCAATATGTTTTGTGCCTATTGCTCTTAGCGATGTTAATAGGCTGTTGGTTATCCTGTTTGCCATTCTACCTCGTACATTTATTTTGGAGTGCACTTCCTTTGTGAAACCGTAAAGGGACAGGGCACCGAATATACAAACTTCTTGCTACTAGCCTAAGGTTCACTGCAATTAAATGGGAAAAGGCTTTTTATAGATATTGTAGTGGAATGTACAGTATACAAATGCATTTGGGTTCAGCTGAGGCTTTGTGACTTACTTTTCAAACAGCACCGTTAAAAAGATGGTCAGCTGAAATTCAGACTAGCTCAATTCAGTGATTCTTAGGCACAGAGAATTTAAATAGAATAGGATTCTTGAGGAGAATACAGTCGTGTTGTCAAAAATCTCGAAAGACATAACAAAGATAAATAAAGACTTATTCATTCATTCACTCACTGTTTCTCTCAGTGTTTGAATGGGTGTTGTATGGTGGGAAAAAGTCCATGAAATCATCTTGGAGAGTGTCTTGAAGAAACAAAAGAACAGGCAGTGGGACTCATTGCTCCAGGAACTGTTGTAGCAAATAACTTACAGCGGGTTCAAAAAGTGGGGCTTTTTTGCACTCATCTTGGTATACTCCCCGCTGTCTGGGAGGGAAGAAGCACAGGGAAAAGGCAGATAAATCTGCCCTTTAGGTAGTGAAGTGGAGAGTAAGTTAATGCTTTTATCCAATTTATATGCCATAACCAGATACAAACTGTCTAGCATATTTTTCAGAGTAGTGTGCTAACGCCTCTTTAAAATCCATTCAAAAATTTAGTTGGAAACAAATGAGGCATAAGAAAAGATGGCAGGCTCTGCAACCAACTAGTGTGCTGAATAGATATTGCATGGTTTGTATGAATTTGAAAGAGTGAGAATGGGAATTGAAAAATTGGAGGGGTCTGTGCATGTGTATATGTGGTACATATATGTGTGATGTAGTGTCTGTTCCTTATCCCTTGCTCAGCATAGATGGTGCCTTGCTTTACGGAATAGCCTAGTTATCCCCCCAGAGGAAGAGTAATGCTGTTTGTCAGAGTGGCAAAATCTAGTTCCTGGAATCCAAACCGGTGACACATCTTGTTTATTTTATCACTGCTTCCTTTTGTAATCGATCTGAAAGATCAGCTGTTGCAGAAAAGTGACAAATGGTTCATGCCTGGTATCTCTGGAAACTATCTGGGAGCCTTTGTAAAGGCTGGTGAGGCTGTAGCTGGTAAAGATGTAATCTCATGAATGGCAGAGCAATTGCAATCTGAGAGGTAGAATGGAGATCTTAAAAAATAAAAGAAACATTGGGAAATGCCTGATGAAATCGGATAAAGCTGTGATTTATTTCATATGGAAAAGAATAAGATGCTGACCTTTGTGTTTGGCTGCAGGTTTGCTGATGTGTTTTCAAACAAGCACTGATTTTTTGGGTTTGGTTGGTTTTTTGGTTTTTTTTCTCCTTGGGGCCTGGTGTTTCTCAAGAGGTGTGTCTAAAATTAAATGTATTGGATTGTTCTTCCTTACTGCCCTCTTTCAACCTTTAGAGGAAAGGTAAATGCGGGTATAGTAAAGGTCACGTTTTAATTTCACCCTCAGTTCTCCAGCCCTTCTGAGAAATAACATTTATACAAATAGGTAGTGTTCTATGCATTTAAAAATGTTTTACGAGAAATTTTGTCCTTGAATTTTCAAAATACAGGAGATGGCCTGAGTTCAGCTGCTCTTGAAATGCAGCAGCACTGAGTGGAAGCATGTTCTTAAGTTATATTTAGCCAAACTCACTTAAGCACTAAAAGAATACTAAAAACCAAAAAAAAAAAAAAAAAAAAACAACCAAAAAAACCCCACAAGACACCCCCAGCACAAAAAAACAAGCTGTATGTTGCTGACAAAAACCATTTCTTCAACTGAGGAAGGAACTATGGAGCAGCATATTTAAATGATTCTACCTAAGTAGAAAACAGGCAGTGTTAAGAAAGAAACCTAAGACAGAAAGAAGACGGAAATTAAGGCAGCAGTAGGGTGGGATTCTCTCTACAAAATAGAGCTGTTCTGAAAGCATTCAGGGAGAGCATGGAAAATGGCCCATGGCTATCAAGAGGTGCTGTTTGGAGCGTTTCTCTTAAATTCCTGGCTGGAGCCTAGTTCCCAGCCAAGTTTGGTGGGAGAGACTGAAAACCTAAAGAAGTTACAGGAGATCAGTGGCCTTGTACAGCGAGGGCCTCTCTGTATTAATGGGCATCGCTGAGTGTGGAAGGTCAGGGTCAGTCCCACTGGGAAGTGATGGGAATAAATCCAATTTAAGTGGGCTTTAAACACTTTAAAAGCTCTCTTAGAGGTCTCCAATGGCTTACTTATTTCAACTGAAATTACATGCTGATTTGCCCCTGTGGCATTGGAATAACAGATCATCATTAATATCTCCCTAGATATTTAGAATTAGCCACTAACTGTTTGAAAATTTCTGAAGTATTATGTAGTTACCATTGCTATTGAAGCTGGCACATTTCTGCATGTAACTCTGCAAGTGTACTGTGCATTTGATCGTTTTGATGGTTGGCATGGAGGTGGGCTTTTCAAACCAAGTATAGACTGAACACCTTTTTAAATCTATTTGCAATGGTATCTTGTAGGTCGTTCAGTAGAAACGCTATGCTTGTGGTTACTTTAACTGACGTTACTTAAAACTCTGTTTAGACCCAAATGAAATCCCACACATTCCAAAGAGACTACATGGACTTTTCAGAATCTCAAAATACATAATTGAAAATTATTTTTAATTTTTAAAACATAAAAGAATCTTATTTAAAAATAAGGCTCTCCTCCATGTAAAACTAAATTAAATAGATAAATCTTTCTACCAGCATAGGGCAAAGAGAAAGCGTGTTTTGTTCATGTAGCAAGCTGCTATTTTACACTGTTGCAAACAAAACTACGTGTGAACTAACAGCTGCTCTCAAACAGATTGCTGCATCTCACAGTCTGCTAGGGGAGCACAGCTGGAGAAATCTGCAGAACATTTTTGTCTGTAAATCAAACATAAGCTAGGAAAGCATTAAGTACTGTATATATAATAGCATTAATGTTCACAAAGGGTTTCACCATGCTGTACATAGGGGAAATGACTTCTCTTTTTAGGCTGTCTTCTACAAAATATCCAGCCAACCCATAATTTCCAAGGTATTCATTCCTACCTCAAGCACTTCCCTGTCTGTCAGTACCATACAGGTGTTTGACTGGGCTTGTGCAGGCTTACACTTTGTCTGACAGAATATAAATGTGAATACCATTTTGACTTGAAGTTGTGTTGTGTCCTTCCTTTGAGTAAGGTGTTGGTCTAGGATGGGCGACAGGTACTCAAGGAAATCCTCACGTCAACCTGAAGAGAAGATGTTTCTGACTCGGAGAAGTCATCAAATCTGTCAAGCAGATTTGCTGATTGTTTTGTTGTTTAAGAAGACAAATGTATGTTCTTTCCTCTAGTGCGTAGTTCAGACCCTTGAGGAAAGCCATGGAGGCTGGATCTGTTTCTAAAGGGGTGAGGAAGAGTTACACCTTAAGCATTTATAAAATTAGAGGTAGTTAGAAGCGATATCTTTTGCCTTAACTAACCAAATAAATAAAACCTGAAAAATACTCCATTGTAAATCAGGAAATACAAGCCTGTAGTACTTATTCTAGTATTTTCTTGGCCCCCAAAAAGTCACATCTTTCACCAGAGAGAGGTAAAACTGTCACTCATCACCCTTACCCATGTATCAGCATGAACATTTTGACCAGCAGATGCTAGGTGGTAAGCTGAGCCAAGAGTCAGCATGGGAACTGATGAAAAGGGAACCATCTGAGATGGTTAGTTAAACGTGTAAACTTCAAAGGATGTTAGGCTAGTAGGTAAAAGGGAAATCACTGTATTAAGCCTTTGTACACTGGAGATTTAATGAATAAATGTTTGTGGAGTTGCTGAAGGCAGAATAGACCAAAGCATACAGACATACCATTCCTTTAGGAAAAAGCATTTAGCCATTTCTCTGTGCTGGAGTTTTCATCACATTATGCCATAGCAGAAGAGCACAGATATATTTGCATATAAGATATGGTATAAAAGAAGTGTAAAGTGGTATATTTTAAGTGTTGTAAAGCATTGCATTGTTTACAGCTAAGAACTCCATAGCAGCTAATTGGTTGTGCTTAAATATTTACATAACTTCCAACAGCAGTTCAGAGTTTTGACTGGAAGAAAATTATCTTTCTAATGCTTTTAAAGATTTACCTTTAGTTGTATTTTTTATTCTTAACATACCAGGTAACATTTAGCTCTTTGTAACTTCAAATGCTTGCTTTCCTTTTATAGATCAGTGCTCTAAGTGACTGTAAGTGCTGAAAGGGCCTGATTCAGCAGAGCATCCTAACAGGTACATGTAAGCTTTGCTGCATCAGGAATACTGTATAGAGAAATACAATTCTATTTAATTCAAATAGTTCAGAAATTATCCTGAAAGATGCTCAGGGCCAGTTCTGTCCCTTGAAGCAGAAACTATTTCTTTTTACGTTTTGGTGTGAAGCAATTGCTTTTGTTCTTCGTGGTTTGGTTAGTGGCTGTGGTACTTGTGGCACTTTGTTTACTTCATCCTTTGATTGTTTTGGTGTGCCTTCATTAGTTGTAGATAGCATTTATCTATCTTCACTTC
>WEKW01005451.1:5798-58133 GCA_013389905.1 Sula dactylatra
CTCCCGCCACGCAGCTCCCGCCACCCCGGACCCGCCACCCCGCTCCCGCCATCCCGCTCCGCCGCCCCGCTCCCGCCGAGGGCGCTGCTGCGGGAAAAGCCCAAACGCAGCCTGCAGCAGGAACCGGAGAAGAAAGCAGAAGTTTCCTTTCAGCACGCCTGGGCTAGCGCAGCCTAGAGAGGGGGAGCTCGCAGGAGTCCTGCGGGCTGCGGTCCCGGGGAGGGAGGAGGGGAGCCGCCGGCTAAATCTAAGGGATACGCGAAAAACAAGTCTGTTGCCAGTTGCTACGTATGTGCTATATGGGTGGCTGCATGAGGAAATGTATACAGACTGCACTGCCCAAAAAAATTTGAGAATCTCTGGTAAATCAATACTTTTTTACCATACCATGCCACACCACACCACACCACGCCACGCCATGCCACAGCATACCATATCATACCATACCATACCATACCATACCTGACAAATCTGGTTTGTTGTAACTTTGTTCCCCTTTTCACAGGTAGCATACAAGATTGAACAAGGGAGTAACATGCTGTAGGGCCCGCTAAGATGGCCTCAGAACTTCTCTAGGAGTGGCTGTATTAATGAAAAAACCCCTCTCTATAGCCCCTTTAATGATCTGAGCAATCTTTAGTGCATCTAGTCTTATAATACCATATGTTTTCCCTTTTCTATAGACAAGAAACTGGATCACAGGGAGATCAAGTGGATTCTGCTTGTTTACCCAGGAACTCTGCAGTGGAGATTTGAATTGACCCTAGATGTCCCAAGCACTTTTCAATTGCACTAACAATTGTCTGCATTTCCCTTCAACACCCTGCTGCATCCACCATCTCCTCCTCTTGAATCAAGATAAACTGGAGATGCTACCTCTCCCTTTCTCCTTAGTCCTTCCTCTCATTTCTCAAGAGGATTTTCGTTGAGGGAGGCGGTTTTGGCATGACTGAGAAGGGTTTGGGGTGGCAATCAAATTCTAGTCTTTTCCAACTTATTTTTCTTTTTACAAAGCTTACATACAGTATTATTTCCACTACATTTCCAGATGTTTTGATAAAAGCAAGTCATTAAAATGAAAATAAAGTTTTATAAACAATCGGAGAAAACCCTCTTTTCTGTAGGAGTCCTAAGTGAGTCCTTGAAGATACAGGCAGATGGACCCTTTTTGGATGGTAACTCCTACTGCCTTCTACTGACAGAAACTCTACCCTTTCAGGAAAGAGTCACCTGGAAAAAAATAGTGCTTGGGAGCTTCTCCAGGATAATAATTAGACACAGGCAACTAATCAAAGTTAAAGTCGAGTGTTTTGCAGTGGCTGTTGCAGGAATCCTATGCACAGCAGCTCCACATTTGCTGAGCCTTCTATCTTTGGTCTAGGTGTCATCAAATATCTTTTGGTTACTCTTCACTCTTGCTTTACTTTCTTTAATGTTCCACTTAAAAAAAAAAAAGAGTTATAATCATAAAATGGCAATATTTGGGAATGATGGAAAACCAACTAGACAAGGTTGAGCAAAGAGCAGAAGTTTGTCTGAAAGTTTACCTTAACATTTGTATACAAACTTGTATATATAAACCAAGTATTACTTAAAATATCTACATCATCTGGGGGAAAGAGGTGTGGGAGTTTTTAAGTTTGTTAGTTAGATTTGATTACTATTTTTAGCATGTAAAACTGTGCTGAAATTGGTGGGCTAAGAAACCTCTTAAAGCCAAATCCTTAGATGAGAGAAATTTGCTTAGTTCCATGGAGGACCTGCTTAGCATTTACCAGATTTATCATTTAATTTTATTTTAAAAAGACAGATTACATCAGCAATAGACTTATAGCTTTACTTTGAAAAAAACCAGAAAAATAATAAGAGTTGTTTTAGGGCTTGCGTACTACATCGGAAAAGGAAACCTACTGACTCATGAGCTCTGCCTCACGAATCATTTGGTCTGCAGAATGTCCCTTGTGCATTACAGCTCATGTTCCTGTAGATGAGTTCAGAAACTCTGCCTTTGATCCCATAGCCGTATCACATTGATCCATGAGTTTTTAGAGCTTATAGAGCAGATTGATGGAGCACTACCATTCAGCAGCTAGCAGAACAGTTTTTCTGACTTCCACAAAAGAGATAACAGAAGAAATGTCAAGAAACTATATATGAAGAGTAAAAATTACAAATAATGAGTGATAAAATAACCTTTCATTCTCTAATCCTTTAATGGCATGATTAACGTAATCTCCAGTTTATGCTCTCAGCACCCCGTTGCCTTGCTTGGTTCCACTCTCCCATAAACATTCATATTCCTCAATATCACCTGGTTGGAAAAAATGGATGGCGTCACATGCTGAAACTTCTCCCAGCTTCACTCTCTTTGCAGATACATCTGAATGCTTCTTAGGAGAAATAAGGAGAAAAACATTAGTTCATTCTTTTAGGTAAATTTTATTTCAAAAGCACAGTCCCCGTTCCATCATACCTTTAGCTTGAGTCAGTTCTGCAGACTCAGAAATGTGATGGTAAACAGAATAAACCAGACAAATATTCTGCAATTGAAAACTCATTACTTCCCTCCTGCAGCAGAAACATTCAGCAGAAGAGTGCTTGTCTCCTCAGTTCCCAGGCTGTGAAGGGGTCACACAGGTGGAACAGGGGAGCCTTCATTTCCTCTCTCACCCTTCCTGAGCCCTAGCTTTCAGGCCACAACTGTGAATCCTCAGAGCAGAGTCATAAACTGGAGTAAACTCCTGCAACAAGTAAACTATATTAACAAATATGCCTACTATGTACAACTTGTACATATCGCTCCTGTTCCAGGTGGTACCTTTGTATAATGACTCTGTGTGGGTTAAAAATTTTCAGAATCAGTTTTCAAAATCACTGGAATGTTTGGATTATGCCCATGACTCCCAAACACTCTTCCAGCTCTTCCATTAGTATGTCCTGACATGTCATTAACGCAAACATGCTTGACTAAAACTTCCCACTGGATACGATGATGAGCAAAAGGCATGCAGGAAAGCTGCTGACTCCAGCGGTACTCCCAAGGGTCTTTTCTCCTTGTCTATCATGCCATCTAGGAAAACCCTTATTGCTTGTAGTTTAGTTCTATGTTTTCATACCCCCTACTCCCTCACCCCAAAGTGCAATCTCAGCTTCTGTCAAAGACTCCAAAACAGTTTGGGATAGACATTTTGTTCTCCTGGTCTTTATGCTATTTGGTATATGCTTGAACTACTGCTTCACCTGGTTCATGGTATGCAGCTGTCCTAGAAGTGTCAGTCCAAATTCCTTCTCATTCTTTAGTGTGGACATGATGTTTTTTGCCATCCCCGTCTCAATATCAGACGCATGTATTCTGCACTCATCCCCAGGAAGGTCCGTGACTACGCAAGCTTCAACAGCAGCTTTAACATTTGTTTTTCTTTCAGAGCAGTCTCCTTTCAATGCTTCACCTAACTTGTTTAAATAATTTCATTCACCTTAAAACCCAGAAAATAACACAGTAATACAAAGCTTGTCTGGAGGCAGAGTAGTTTCCAGTTTGGTCATGTTGGGTATTCTTTGTTTTTAACAAGCTAGCTGAAATAAGTCCCATTCCTATCAGCACTGTTGTAATCTTCAACCTTCAGCAAAGGATCAGATGATACTTTCATCACCAGAAATGTGTTCCTCCTTCTGCAGCTGCCCCAGCCCATTCCTCTTCTCTGCAAATCTAAAATAAACTCTGTATATGTCAAGAATGTATGTCTTTAAGATGTCACAGCACTCAGACTCAGCTTCCCACCCATTTTCAGCCAACCCTTTGTTTCACAGAGTTTCAAGGTTTCTTACATAAATAGACTTGTCTATTCACACTGGATTTTATATGGTGAACCTTTGAATAATCACTTTATTTTTCATGATATTCTGATATATGTAAGTTTCTATAAGCTAGTATCTAGTTATCTAAACAGATATTAGGAACTACCTTTCAAACCTGCGTCCCTACATTTTCATCATGCTTTCAGGTCTGTCACCTGTACTACACGATACCTTATAAATGTCCTTTTGCCTTTAGCTGTACAAAAGGAATACAAAATAGAAACAACCTCTAGAATCCCTTCAGATTCCCTGTTAAAAGTAAAACCCATACAACACCACCACAGTGGAGCTCAAAAGTTAGGAGGAGAGCCTGAGAGCAAACATGCCTGGGGCACCTATCTTACTCTGATTCACTGTTGACACTCACCTCATGAAGTCTGGTTGCAAGTTCATCAGAAGCTTGGGGAATCCAAGAAACTAATGATGCTAATGGCTAGGAGCACATCTCCAGGTGCAGCCGAGCTGTTAAAAGTCCCTTTGCCTTCCTACCTACTTCCTATACTGACGGCAAAAACCCATGACGTATCAGAGAATTTAGTCCATTTATGCACTTGTAACTGTATGATTGGAATCTTTCATGGGGTGTATACCATAACATCTGTGCTGAAAGGACTGGGATACTTCTCCAATTTTGCATAGGTCCTTTTCCCTGTATATAGTACAAGATCCTGGTTTTAGACTGCGTGGCCAAATTCTTTTTGTGTTCCCCAGTGACCATTGCTACTATTGCACTGTCTGGAAGCTTGTGAGAACAGACGTATCATCTCAGGATATAGAAAAACCCACGTCAGTCAGGCTGGAAGGCACATCTTAAGATGCTAATTATGCCAGAATAACTTTATCCCTTGAACTGACCTAATCATCACAAGTTCTTTATTTACCAAGCTGAAAAAAGCAACCATCTAAAAGCTACGGCAGAAACAAGCTAAAAATGCTTCAGTCTCAAGCAATTACCACTATTGTCTTCATGGAAAAAGAGCTGAGAAAGGTTTTCTAAAACTGTCCATGTGTATAAAGGGCATAGTGTAACGTGCCGTCTCTTAGCACTACTCTAAGTCTAATGTACATTATATGGCTGTGAAAATCTATATTCACATTTAGCTTCCATGAAGAAGCCATATAGAAGAAAGTATCAACCTGTTAGTTTACCATCCCTAATACATTATATAATTTGGACCTGTTTTCGATATTAGTTATGGAGGAATTTTTGCAGGGTTCATGGACAACACAGATACAGTTCCAACCTAGTTTATCATTTAGTTCAACTCCACAGGTCACCAGAACAAACAATAAACTCCTACGTCTTCTTTAATTGGCTGCTTGGCCAATACATTGATGGCTCATTATCCTTTTTGTCCTACATGAAGCATTAAGAACGTTCCAGTGAAGTCAAAATATTCCATTTCATTAAGTACACATAAATAGATCCAATGCTAGTAGGATTCTAAGGGATTTGGGGAGGTGAAGTTTGTCACAAAGATAAAAGAGAGTAATAGGCACAGCAACAGCTTTGATAGCCATCATATGTGCTGTCATCATGTATGTGTATAACTATATCCTGCAATTCGTTTGGGTTTTTGAATGTGACAGATGACTGAAGGTGCTTTCTGCAGAAACAAGTGAAACATTCAGCATCAGTGCTCTAACAACTAATGCAGTATTTTAATTTCTATTGAATGTTAATATTAAAATGTTGCTAACTGTTGAACCTAAGCAATGAACCTTAGCGCCTTGAAATTTGCTAAACTTCATGCCCAAATTGTAACAAAGCATGAATTTATAAATTATTGATCTAGATTTGAATCTCGCTCCTGGTGACTCTGTGTCAATCATGCAGTTACATTGATAGCTGCACAGTAAAAATAACTGTATAACTCATTTCTGGCATGTAACTAGAGGAATTTTTATTATTATTTCATGGTAGTAGACTATTATTTTGTACAAACTTTAAGCACAATTCCATCTCTCCAAGTCACAGGTAATATTTTGTCTTACCTGAGACATTTTCTGGTTTAATAGAAAAATATTCCATAGATGTGGAATCAGACAATGTCACAATAGAAAATTATGTCACACAACACCGGGTGTGGACAGGGCAGCAAAGTTCATCTGTTGCAGGTATTATTCCTTGCTCTTGTTTTGAGACATGCTCTCTGGTTGCTTCTAGCAGCATCAGCTCAGGTGAGAGAATTTCCATATGGACTTTTCCAGATAATTAGAAATTCATATCCAAAGGGGACTTATCTATTGACATTACTCAATGAGTGTTGTCATTTCGAATGCCGGGTTCAAAGGTGTTCAGAATGAAGGGGTAAGAGGACAGTTAGCTCAAGGAGGTTTACCCTTCTCAGATCTTGGAACAAATATGTTGAATATTATAGCTATGCTTTTTGAGTGAGTGAGTAGCATAAACTGAAGCTGAATCCATACCCCTGTCTTGGCCTCTGTTCCCTTATGCACAATGCTCCATCCAGAGATTAATGGCTCAGAAAGCTCATCCTCAGCACAACTTGTGGCCTAGGTGTCTGTGGTTGAGCAAGGTCAAGGCTCAGCCTCTCCCAAGAAGCAACAAGTGCTGCATCTCCCAACTTGACTGACAACTGTCCGGCCAGGAGAAACTTACTGATTGCCAGCTTGGAAGCTGAAGAGCTTATTAATGTTCAGTGTAGTCATATTTTACTCCCAGCTACCCACCATGTACACTACTTAGTAAATAAGTGTGTGTATTCATAAGGATGCGTACAATTCTGCTGGCAGAGTTAGTGCAAACAGTAAAAGGTACCCAAATAAAAGTGTCCTAATAGTGAAAAGGTTACAAGGTCACTCAGCAACGCATGTCATGTACAAACTCAAGAATGCAAAAATAAGCCATAAGCAGGAGTCACTAAAATTATTCCAGACTCCTTTCTGCCTTGTCCTCCAGACAGTTCCAGACAAAGCTGAACCCAAAGCAAGATCTCTCAGGATCTATCTGAATATAACACATTTTTTCAATTCCTCATGCTGTCTAGAGGCAGTAGAGATTAGAAAAAAACTCTTTATAAGTCTGTAAGAGATTGTCCTGCTGGGGACAGTTTGTCTTCAGACAGTCTTGATTACAACCAGCATCGCTGTAATGTTGCCCTCAAGAGCCAAAGGAGAAACTGGCTATCTAGTGCTAGAACTGTCTTTGCTCAGCTTTGCTTTCCAAATCCACCTCTAAAATGTCCTCCCAAAAGGTGCCCAGAAGTCATCTTTTGCAGAGTGAGTCTCTAGCAAAACTTCTGTTTAGTATTCCTTGCTGTCATCCTATTTCATACACACATCATCCATAGAGATGAGATGATGCAAAGAACACCTCTGTCAAACAACAGAGATGCCGAGATTCAAACAAAGCTGTGATTCAGGAGTTCTTAACCTTGCTCTCAGATCAAATAGTACAAAGGAATGGCCAAGCACTGATTCACCATGGCTTCCGTTGTCAGCCTCTCATGTGTCTGCATAAGGACGTAAGGATCACCCTTACATCCTCACTGAACATTTTACATCCTCAAAGTGTGACTGGACAGGTGAAATGAGCAGAGTAATCATCTGTTTTCACAGAGAGGATACTTTCAATGAACAGAAATCATTTGGCAGACAATTTTTTTTCTTAAATTAAGCACTACAATGATGCGGTTTACAGAATTATATTCTGATTCAGCAGAGTAATCTCACTGCAGTCAATAATGGAGCAATATAGAATAAATCATTAGTGGTCAACCAGAGCATTTGGAGGGTTAAGGGTTAATTGTGAACAATCTGTTTTGCTGGACTGGTCTCCTGTAGCAAGGCCCTTAGTTGTGTGTGTGAAGTCTGAAACATTCTTGGTCTGTTTTTAAATCTTTGTAATGCCCAACACTGTAAGCAGCTTTTAAATCACCTAGCCATTCAATGTCTTCTTGCCTTGAAAGAAACAGGAACACCTATTTATATCTCTGTGAACCGTGTAAATGCATTTAAATGTACATGAGGATATCTAGCCCTCAGTACCCATAAAATGTCTGTGAGAAGGCATACAGATGCATGTGCTTTGTTATAGATTAGGGGGTGACTGAATCAGGAAAGACCCTTTCAGGCATCTTTCAGGAACACTATCAGGATATTAAATACAGTCACACTTTCACTTACTTTGCAAAGTAAATCTGCCATTCTCTAACTTATCTGGATTAGTTGAAGCCTGTCTCAACCTACACTGAGCTTTCTCAGTCCCTGTTTCTCTCCTCAGTATTTTTGGTTTTACCTGGGATATTTCTGGCCTAGAGCAGGTTCCCTGGGTTGGCGGAAGAGATGGAAATCTGCAAATGCTTAACTTTGGTGTCTCAGAGAGAGTTTAATTTTTTTTAAGCTAACACACTTCAAACACGGTTAAATGATATGGGAACATATATAATGTTCAATTTCCTTTTCGGAAGTGATTCAATGCCTAGAAGCATTTAGAAGCTTTGAAAGATTTTATTTTATATATATATACAAGCACCCAAAAATATGGTTTTTGAGCTTGAAGGAATTTTTACAGGAGTCAGTGTTATGTTACCCAAAATGTTCAAAAATATCTGCATCATAAATTAGTGCACTGTAGAGTAATAAGAATTTTGCAAGGCAATTCAAAGTTTTACTAAATGACGTCTGTCATTTAGTACTGACAAAAAGATGTCTGTATCTTTCCATGACATCTGCCCAAGGGATTACAGAAAACAAAAAAAAAAAGCAAAAAAAAAAGCAGTGCTTTGATGCTGACAAACTAGTGCTGGAAAGCTTATCACACGCAACCCAATCAATTCCTCAAAGTGATTATCTGGATAACAAAGTCATCTTCTCTGTTACTTGGCAGAACAACAAAGAATGGGGTAGAGTGAAGACCTGTGTATTTTTATCATCATACTTATCTACAGAGAGAGAGATGGAACTTACTATGGAAATAAACAGAAAAGCACTAAATGAAAAAAAAAATATCTACAATCCCTCTAGAAAATGTTTAAAGGGAATTCTTCCCTCCTACAAAAATAACTTTAAAAGATCACCAGGATACACAGCGCAGGAACAGAGCATAGGTCTCCTCCTTGCCTCTCCAGTGTGCTTCAACTCAAGCCCTAGACTGGTCATTCCAGAGGCTGAAGGTTCATCCTGCACAGTTAGTCATCAGGAACTTCTCAATACATGTCCAAAGAAATCCAAATTACTGCCAGATGTGATCTGTGCTCTTGTCAAGTTGGAACAAGACAGTGGCATCATCTTTCCTGTGTAGTCATCAGTGTGCTGCCACAAAATAAAACTGATTGATATTGATGCAGATCCGCCCTGAAGTAGATATGAATAATTTTGCATTCCAGTGCCTTTCCATACTGTCTCTTGGCATAGGCACATCAGACGGTTATGTCCTAAATCAGCAAATCCAATTTCCTTCTCAGTCCCATCACTCTGTGTAATCCCTTTCATGATTAAGCTACTCTTGTTTAAAAGGACTCCTTGCTTTAAAATAGCGCAACTGCTCTTTCACAGCCCTCACCACACAATCACTTGATTCTGCAGCTAAATAGATGAAAACATGTCTCTGATGCAGAATGCCACCAGGAAAGCAGACAGGAAACATGTTTACAGAAATAGCTCCGCGATCCAGTCCACGCCCATCAGACACTGCCACCCTCATGCAGTAACATCGTCAGAAATCTGATGGGAGCCAAAAACTTCAACAGAAGTTAAAAGGACAAACAAGACACGCAAACCAGGCTTCTGTCTCACGTTGCTTCCTCAGGCTGCAAACTGTTTGGGGGCAAAAACATGGACTAACGCACAGCCCTCACGTAGCACAGCAAGGCTGGAGATCCTCAGGGGAGTCACTGGTGCTGCTGCTGTAGTGTGAGGCAGAAAATCAAGCTGGAAAAGACTCCCCTTTCTTGCCCTGTGTGCTTCAAGAAGAGCTGCTGGCAGCAGTAGCTCACCTGTTGACTGTTGCAGTATTTTTCTCAAAACTCTCTAGCCCAGCTGGATGAAAAATACAGAGTCAATTATATCACTATTTAAATTCCACTGAAAAAGAGATTAGGATCATGTCATCCTCTTCAACATTCAAAACCATAAATAAATAATTCCTCCCAAAGTCATACAGAAACTCCAAACACTCAACCCCTTTGAAAACTCACTTTTATTAAGACACCCAGATGAAGATGTAGATATTTTACCTGAGTTTTAAGAAACTTTGTAAAGGCTGATTTCTAGAATTCTGTTCTCTGCTTTGTGAAGTTATACTAATGCTGTTTTCCTTACTCTGCTCTGGACTTGGCATAGGTAAATTTCCAATTAGTGTTTTCTCTCTTTTTTTTCCAGAAGCTGTACTGCATCATAGACATCACCTAATTTTATCAAGTGCCTATAGGTCAGGGATCTGGCGTATGTCATTTCACCTCTGAGAGGATATTTCCAGTAAATGTAGTTTTCAGTTTATACTTAGGAATGGATGTTGAGATGACTCAAAAACTTCATGGTAAATTGCAAGTGAACTTTAAAAATTTGATTTGTCAAAGACAGTGCATGTTCGGTGTGTTACAGTATGATAATCAGTAGCTGTCTGAAAAGGTGATCAGCAGGTTTTCAGTAGGGAAAGTTCAAGGAATATTGCACAAGCTACTTTTGTAAATATGCTGGAACATAACTATTCTCGGAGAGCTGTCAAACTTTGTCTTCTATATGAAACCAGAACTGGGGCAATTTATTTTTGTGCACACGGACAATAATAGAATAGTGTTTCTCTTTATGAAGAGGAGAAGTAGCTCTGCTCACTTCAGGACAAGGTGTCAGCATATCTGGAGGCTGATCTATCTGCCTATCACTCCCTATGTGATTCTGGGAACTCCCTTTTAATCACTGCCTCTCACTGTGCAAATGTATTACATGCAAAATTATTGTGAAGCTTAATTCATTGCTTGTGAATGCTTTGAAATCTTGAAATCTGCAGTAATACATTTTTAAAATTCAGCTCTTCTTTCCAGTATTTTAAATTGAAACAAAGGGCTAGAAAAGACCATTACAATGAGCAAGTATAACCTCTTGCATATCAAGCACTCGATGATTCCTGAATCCCACAGTTTGATTTGGGCATTGATCCTGTGAAAAGCGCTTTGGTCTTAACGCAAAAAAATGTGCATGAGTTCATTTAAGCATGAACCTTATAGTGATTACCCATCTGCTTAAAGCAAGCGTTTGCTCAAACGTTTTGTGGATTGAAGTCTAAGTACTTGGAAACCAGTGGATTTAAAGTCTATATGGACCATTATTTCTGAGAAACATTCTCACTTGTAATCCTTGGAAGGTCTTCTCATATGGCAAATTCCAACTCTGATTTCGTATAACATCTTCAGCTTTGGGTTATCTCCCCCCCAGAAGCAGAGGAAGGACCTAGTCTTCATTCACACTTCAAACTGTATCAGGTTGCATAATTAAATATGATACCCTTCCCTTTAAAAGATCTTTTATGTGAGCCAACATATTTATCTTTAAGGAAAATCATGAGCTTGAGATTATAACACCTAACTTTATTTCACATTCTGAAGATTCCAGAGTGCTTGCAAAACATTCATTTCAGACATTGTTTAAACTAGTAGTTAGGTATCTGCCAGCCATACTGGTTATGCACCAAACGATCTGTGTTTTTAATCTCCCTAATCCAGGGGACGTAAAAAATGTTTTGATATCCAGTACAGATTTCAGGAGGAAAAAAGTACAGTACATTTAAGCTTCCCTTTCTACACAGTTTACTATATATAGTGTAATACAAGTAATAATATGCTGTGGAAAGTTCTACTGTAATATAACGTGCATTTGCAATCCAGGAGTAAAAATTTACTCATCTAAAATGATTTCACTCTCAAGGAACAAGCAGTTTTGGCCTGCTGGGTACACACTGTAGGCCAAGTTGTCTCTTCTAACAGTCTGTCAAACTCAATAAGCAAAGTGAGCAGGCTTGAATTCCACTTTTCGTAGGCACGTTAGAGTAGGTGACATCACCTATTCTAGAGCTAAGACACTGTGAATACACTTGTGCATGCAATGAAGTTCACCAGACTCAATAAGACTCTAAATGAAAAAAATATTATTAATGAATGAAATAACACAACTTTCTTTCTCCAGAAGACTATTGTTTTAAGTCCATAGCCTGCAACCAGCCAAATGCAGTTTTGCAGTCTTATCAGCAAGTCCTCAGTGTACTAGAACCCACAGTGTCTGCAGTGAAATGATCTGTAAACTCTGTAAATGGTTGTTCTTCTAGCAATGACATAAATCTCTCCAGAAGGGAAAATGTTGCACACTAAAAATAAAACAATGAAAGCCAGTCAGTAAATACATGCAAAATAATTTGCCTTTACAATAAGGAATACTTGTGGTTTACGGTAAGTAATGCTTGTAAGCTCAATGTTTCTAGTAATATTTGCAAATGGGGTGATATTGGGCTGGAAGATTGCAGTTCAGAGATCAATACCAGTGCTTCCTGAGGGATGCAGAGCTTGGCAAAGGGATGCATGCTGCCAGTCTCCAAAAGCCTGGGAAGTAAGATGTTAAGCATTTTGCCCATTCTCAAAAGCTGCTGAATCTTTGTTTCTTTCAGAAGACAATGAGAAGTCTTCATCTGTACAGAAGCACAGGACCAGCCCCCCTCAGGATCAGGAGTCCTGTGGCTAGTAGTTGCCCATCCCTTTTGGGAACAACAGGCTTATTTGTAAGTGAGAAGTAGGAGTGCTCCTCTACATGTGGAAATTCTCTACCCTTTACTTGAATATGAAATATTTAACAGGAAACTGATACAATAAGACTTAAATCAGGCCCCATTTGTCTGTGCTATTTCCAAATCCTGGAATTCTCTCACGTCAGTGCAATTAGTCTTTCTAAGCCAGGGGTTAGCTTGACATGATACACGTATAAGAATCAAGAATATATGTTAGCCTCAACTAAACATTCCATCTTTACCTTCATATTCCAACTAATTGTACAATCCCAGTATTCAGCCATAGATGTCTAAAATCTTGCTTTAGTGAAAGATAAGATTTCAGTGAATAATTTGCCAGGGAGAATTAAACATTGGTACAATTTGAGAAAAACAATTTGAAATAGGGAAATGAGTAATCCCATAGCAAAACAGGAAACTTAATTAAAAAAATAGTTGTCATTCATGCTGCTTATCTTGATAACCAGAACTAGAAAACTGAAACATGAGGAGTTCTGCTCCCATACAGCACTACTGGGTATTAAAATGTGACTACCTGTTCTGCTGACTGCAGACAGAAAATTCTTTATAATTGTTACCATGCAATTAGTATGTTGTTCGAAACTTCTCTCTGTGTGGAGCTTCATATACTTCAACATTTTTCCCACACTGTGAGAATTTTATACAAGCAGTCCTAGTACAGTGTCTTTTAAGATCCTCTACAATCAGCAGAACAGGATGCCTATGACCGCAGCCAGGACTGTGACATTAAATACTCTACAAGGTCTGCATCTAAGGTTCCTCAGACAGCAGCTGTTCTGTGGTTATAGTAAGAAGGTGGGTAATGGGAAGTGTTTTCTGAAAATTTAGCATCCTTGGGAAAATATGTAAAAACAGAACTTCCTTTTTATTAAAAAAAAAAAAAAGAAATGGAAGAGCAACATTTGCAGAAATTTGTATATTAGTAATCCTTAATATGATCTGTTTCTGCAAGAAATGATCTGGTTTTTATGTGGCAGCATTTTCTTTCCTCTAAAGTAAAGATACAATGGTTACAATTAAAAATACAACACTATAAATATGCAAGCATATGGCAGAGCAGTAAATTAGAGCCAGCAGTGCGAAGACAAGTGATCCCTTGGACAGTGGGATAATGCTCTCTAAGAAATTGCCTCTTCCCGCCTCTTGGCAAAGTATGTCCCCTCCTCAGTGGCAGCCAGAGGCTTCTCAGAGATCTTCATCACGCACAGAAAATTGTTGAGATGATTGAGGTTTCTCCTAAAATGCACATGCATGTTTGCAGCAAGGACCTAACTCAGGAGTCTGGGAAAGCTTTTATGATCGTTTCATAGGCGGGAGGGGGGGTTTGTGTGGAGTGGCAGATGCGGAGGCTGTTAGTAGACCAGTGGAATTCAGGTCGGCTTAAGCTGTTGGTGGTGCTTCCCACAAGGGTTGTGGTGGTATTTGTGGGAGTGAGGGTGATCAGCTGACTGTTCGTCTCCACAGGGAGGGGAGGACACTGCAGGAAAGGGTGGAAGGTGGACGCGCGGAAGCTTGACTTCCTAGGGAAAGAGTTGGCTTGCTCCAAGGAGGCTTGCCGTTGGAAGGTGAGGCTGGCCAGGCTGAGGTTGCTCCGACGTTCACAGCTGCTGTTGCGGTAAAATCCAGTCCTGCCGGTAGCGTGGCCATGGGACGGGGGCCTGGACCGACGGCTGAAGGCTGAGGAACTCCCCTGGGAAATATGGGCACTAGCTCTGCGACGGGACAAGCAAGTGAACAAAGCCCAGATGATCCCTCCAATCACCAGTCCAACCACCATGGACACTGTGAAGGCTATTGTTATCTGCTCTGAAATACAGCAAAAATACACAGCAAAGTTATTTCATTAATCTGAAGGATTTTCCTACAGGAAAATGAATTGAAGATGGCAGCCTCCTTAAAAGATGAACAAACCCTAAGATCTTTGTATGTAATACATAAACTTTCCAACACAAACATAGCAGTTCAGATTGCTCACACTATATGGTGTTTTTTCTTTAATTTGCATAATTCAACAACATCCAGAAAGTAGCTTGCATTTCATANAATTTATAATTTAATACTTCTGTACCAATGCAAGGGAAAAGTCTTCAGTCTCTTCCAGAATCAACCACCCACCAGCCCCAAGGTGTGTTATAAAAGTGCTACACATTTGCTTCTGTGGGCAATATGAGGTGTGGATTTATGCAGATTTGTCATTCTGTTTATAAACGTTTATGTTCTATGTACGTGTTTGCAGACACACCTATTACAACACTAATGTGGCTTCTAACATGTTCTTAACAGAGGAAGCCTTGTATTTACTACAACATGAGAACACTTTCCAGCCTTTTACTGCTGAGTAACAGATACTTTAAATCCTCATAGCAATTAACGTAAATTACTATATCCTAAATGATTATGGTCAGAGGTAACCATTAGTAATATGAAGTCTCTTGAATATCTCCCATCCCCGATGCCCAATTTAAAGATGCATTA
Organism: Sula dactylatra; assembly: GCA_013389905.1. Classification (NCBI taxonomy): domain Eukaryota; kingdom Metazoa; phylum Chordata; class Aves; order Suliformes; family Sulidae; genus Sula; species Sula dactylatra. The sequence goes on from WEKW01005451.1 coordinate 20,890, forward strand.
ATCTGCCATTAAGAAAAGTAAATGTCTAGCTCTTTTATAAATGTTTTCAAGAATTAAGAGATCTGAAAACAAAAAAGAGCAGGGCTAGGATTGTTTTCTCCCCCACATTGTTTCACAACATAGAGGAATAAGACTTTTTCCTTGTATATTTCTAAGAATAGGACAGTTACTTCAGGAAACTTCACTTACTTTTGCAACTGAGCACCAGCTTTATTACTATTCTAAAAAGTTCGGAGATACATTTGTAATCCTGGATAAGGCATGAAATGAATGCAAAACATTTCTAGATCCCCTCAAAATTCAAGAAGGGATTGAATCTAAAACAAGTAGCAACACTATGTTGACTACTGCTGGAGCAAAGATGGAATAAGTGAAGAAGAGCCATGGGACAGCTTGAAACATGTTTATTCCATCTGTGCTGTGTTAAGTTTGTGAAGCATTTCTGTTAGAAAGGAAATTGTATTCATTAGACAGAGAAAGGTGAGTAACTTCTACAGCACACAGAAGCGCAGGCCAGCTAATGCTGTGCCTGGCTGGTCACCATAACAGAAGGTAGTAACTCAAGGACTGGGATGCAGACGTTAGAGTCCAAAAACAGCAAGATGAAACTAGGTTCAAAATTTTCTTGCAAGGTAACAGCTGTTAAAGAGTTTCCCCTGAATTTATGGTGCTGCATGAACAGTTGTTTCCAGAACCCAAAATAATGACACCGAGTCCGAGCTGTGAGAATTAGCCAAAGCAGGTTCTGAAGAGGCAAAGAGAGTGGTGACCTGAGGGACGGCTATGGAGAGCAGCTGGCATACAGCAGAGGGAGAGTAGAGGTGCCAGGCATGGCCAGTGGGACCAGCTTGCAGGCAGAGGCACCCCAGTATGCACCAAGAGATATCTTTGCTTAAGTCAGACCTTGGTGTCTAGCAAGGCTTAAACTTAGGGCAGGTCACTGCAGGAGGGGGAAAGCAAACATTTGCTTTCCTTCCAGCAGGGAAGATGTAAATCATTATTGGTATAATTGCACTTTAAGAATTAGTTATTATTGCCTTTCTCATCTACCTTCTTACTTTTTTCCCTTCAGTGAAAAATTGTTAGCTATGTGATTCATACCTGCAGTTGGGAAAATTAGCTCCTTGAACATCACAATGTTTAGCATAAAATTTTCACAGGTTTCTGGGTGGGGACTCCAAGCAGCATTAAATCTGAACCCAGCCCTTGCTGCTGCCCATCAAACCCTGTTAGAGGGGCAGTATATTTACCCTACATCCCTTTGCACGTGTGGTTCTACACAGGATCAACTTTATCATGAATTTCTGACATCACCATGAATCTCCCACCCGAGTTTATTCACCTTAAATTTTCAGGACAGACTTGAAGTTCCATGAGGCCCAGAAAATTTAAGCTCTAATTAAGCCACAGATATTTTGGATGGCTATGCAATCCTACTGTTGCTTGCTTGTAACCTCAGCTTTCAGATAGGCTTAAAAATGTTATCCTTTTCAAATGGGAAAATAAAGCAAAGACTGGAGATGATAAAGCATGGGATGTTGTTACAGAGCACTGCTCCCTTTTGGAATGCTTTGTTGTCCTTTTGTTCAGAGGTGGACTAGACTTGACCCTAAAATATAATTTTTCTTTAAGCTCTCATTTTTACATTTAAGAAACACTTGACTAGGCATGCTAAAGTCAAAGGGTGATTGTCTGGTCTGCTTTTTACAAGAATCCCCAGGCAGCATCCTGCACTGCAACTCCTGGCTGCAGATCGGAGCTCCACCACCATAAGCAGCCTTCTGACAAACTCATCACGATTCTGCCCTTTATAAAACATCTTCAGAGACACAGCAGGCTTTATTGTGCCCCTTTTGGTAAGGAATAGCCTATTATGCCATTTTAATGGATTTAATACATTCTGTTACTACAAGTTCCTACTCATGCTCCCAAAGGTGGGAAGGGAGAGCCAGGACTTGGCCATCTCCAGTTGAGTAAATCCCAGGGAGTGTCCTAAAGACAGCACTTCCCAAGCACTAGAGCTGCAGTCTTAGCAGAGTCATAGAATCAGAATATCCTGACTTGGAAGGGACCTGCAAGGATCATCGAGTCCAACTCCTGCCCCTGCATAGGACAGCCCCAAACTGTACTCCTACTGCTGTCCCTGTGTGGCTACAGGAAAGCAGAGCAAGAACCAATCCTTTCTTAGGCTGATTTTTCTTGCACCTTGGCTGGAATATAGTTATGTTATTATATTTGGAGACTGCCAAGGAATTCCCCAGGCATAGGGTTCTGTGCTGCTGCCTGATATGCCTGCTTCTGTCTGGGCTCTCAGCTCCAGCATGGAGGAGAAGGGGATCTCTGTGGGGCTTAAGTGTAAGCAGAAGCACAGTAAGCCACACAAGTGTGCCTGGTTCTGGGCTTGCCATGCACTGCCGTGAGGATTTGTCCCTGCATCCCTCTAGCCATAATTTTCACCACCTGTACAATCAAATCAGCATTTCATACTGTTTAAAACAAATGAGCGAATTGACAAAAGTATTGAGTGCAGCTCTTCAGTCCTTCTCACGTGCTGTTCTCCTGTGCTGGAGGCACAGCACAAACAATTATCCCTTTGGATAATACCTTCATTTTCCTTAACTTACTTGATTCTTTTATTTTTCTACCTCTACATATGAATGTAAAAATAGAAGGTCAAATTATTCCCTAGGGAAACTCAGCTGGGTTTACATGGACTATTGCAGCTGCCATCTAGTACCCCAAATGGTCTCATTTCAATTTAGACCTATATTTAATCCTTCTGGTTCTTATTATAGAAATATTACTAGACCCACTGGTTACAGACATTTTATTCTTTCTATTCCCAGACTCTCCCTGACTTCAGTGGGACTGTGGGTCACACTAATAGGCTGAATTTGCTTTTTGTTGACTCCCTATAGAGGATGAATTTCACTGAAATGTAATTCAGTTCTAAAAACTTACATTGAAGAATTGTAAATCTATGCCCATTGATTTCCTCTTTAGAACGTGCAGCGATCACAGCCTGGAGGTACATTGGAGAAAATACTACCAAACAGAGAAAAAGATCAAAGGCAGAGTGGGACTTGCTGCACCTGGGATTTTGAAGGGAACAGCTGGCTTTAACAGAGTTGTTTTTCTCTTCCTTAATCTGGGCAGTGCCAGGGCAGTACTAGCCTTTCAGGAGAGTTAGAGCAATACTGCCACGAAGTGTCTCCCAAGGAGTCATTACAATATCTTATGGTTTCCTGAGAGCTGTGCACGTCATTCTGTCCTCTGCTTTTAAGGAAAAAAAAAATCGGGGGATAAAGTCGGGATGCTGACAATAACAATAACTCCCCAGGTGCCAGTCCCCTAATTATGTTTTGTTCTGTATGTTTCTCAGGCAGCTTACACTGCCTGCTTTATTTGATTATGCCACAACTGAAAAGATTTTGTACCCTGTCTCAGTCAATTTTCTCTACTCTCACCTCTAACACCAGCTGAGGTGAAGGACAAAGGTTTTTTTTTAACGATGCAAGACAGACTTCAAGGTACAAAGCCAGAAATAAAAGGATATATTGAAAAAAACCAACTGAATATCTTAGCTACATTACCTTTCTTATCTATGGTACTTCCAATATGTCCATGCCAAAAAGGTTGGAGGTTCAGAACCCACAGTAACACCCATGACTTCTGGATGTTACCCCCAGATCTGAATATCAAGCCAGCACGTGTCTGTCAGCACAACATCCATCCAGATCAGGCAGTTCCTTCTGAAGTCTCTCTATTCCCTCCTCTCTGATTTCTGCATGCAGTGTTAAGCAAATGTAGTGCTACAGTTTTGTACAGGGGATTATTGCCTCTGCTCTACAAGCTTTTTGTTGGTTGTTGCAGCTTTCTTTAAGGCTTTTTTAACTTTCTATGAAGTGTATGTATGAAGTGTTAGTATATATCCTATCAAGTTGGTAGCTTCTAGCAAGTCCTTAACACTCTATAGAATCTACACAGGAGAAGTTTGGATATGTTATTAGTAAAGATTATAGACTGGCTGATAAGATGCTTCTCCTAGTTATGGCCCTGAAACAAGTTTTTCCCATCTAGCCTGGACATCTGTAGCAAGGCCAACCAAAGGGGGCTCATACCAATCTGTAAGTCTTCTGAGAGGTGGACTACGTTCTCTCCTTCATCACCTTGGGGTATACTTCACAAAAAAATTAGCAACTCAGTCCCTGCCTAGGCTTGTCAGTCCCTGGATCAACCAAACTCTTCATAAAATAGATTTGCTTTTTGTGATGGAGGATTCTGCCTCTATCACGGAGCTTAGCAGGATCCTTGCAGACATAGTCAGGTCAATCTCTTATTTCTGCAAGGCTTTAATTTTCCTTTCATGTGCACGGACCACATCAGATAGCAAGATATCCCTTTGAATTGAAAACACGTTTGCATTGAGGATTCATTTGAATTTCACTCTGGATTTTGTTCCACTGTAATGTAAGAGTTTTCCCAAGGAATCTCCCTCTTGCTCTCAGCTCTGGCTGTGACAGGCTGAAACAGCATTTTGCTCCCTAAACTCAGGAAATCCTTGGGACTTGCACCTTTCCTGTAGCCTTTTAATAAATTCCCCAAGGTGTAAAGTTAAGGTGGGCACAAGATCTTCCTTGCCCCATGCTCACAAACGTATACATTTGTAAACTTTTCAGCTGGCCAAGTATATGAAGGGATAGTAGTATCTTCCAAAATTATGTAAGTAGCAGCTTCAACGAGAGCATTTCAGAGCAAGAAACAGGGCGGGGCCGGGGAAGAGGGGACAAAGTACTGAACACAAAGGAAAGAGAAATGGAGAAGCATCTTTTAGTCAGGCTGTGCACACAAGACTTGAATTTGAACTGCATCTTTGCCAATAATAGGTAATAAAGCTAATAATGAGCCAGTTACCTCTCCAAGCATCTGTTCTGCTCATGCTATTGCTAAGCACAAGGAGGCAGAAAACACCCCTAGGGTGAGATGGTACGTACAGATTTGATTTCTAGTGGGTGACTTTCAAATATTACAATCTTCTTCATGTTTTGGAGATGTTAATTTTTTGTTATTGCTTTATGAAAAGACAAATAATTAAGTAGTTTTATCTTAAAGTTATTAGAAGTGGTAAGGAAGCTTGTCAGTCAAGAATGGCATTTTTCAGCATTCAGACTCAGCTGACTATAGAGATGTTTTATTCATATTACATTAGAGCAAGATTCTGTTCATTTACTTCAGCAACTGAGAGTAATTTACCCATTTTTCTTTTCTTCCACCTGCCAAAAGCCAGCATGAAGCATTGCGCACCTGATATGCAAACTTTATTCCATGTAGGCTCCAGCAAGCTTGTATGTAGAACATACAAGCTCATTGATTTCAGCTGTATTAGCAATGAGAAGTATCGGAACATGCCACCATGTTGTAGAGTGGAACAGAGCTATTTTTATAACTTCTATCCAAATTTTAGAATTGTAAATTTATATCCATGTTAATTCTTTCCTTCTCATATTTTTGGGAGCTCTCTTTCCTTTATGCCATGTCATATGCTGGTGACTCAAAACTTGTCCAAGTAAGTAAGCATTCCTCCCCCTACATGCACAGATGCTTTTGCGCACACACGTTGCCTTGTCCCAAAGCTGAAAAGGCTTGACAACGGGTAGGGGCTTTGATCTCAGACACAGAGAAATCCAGCTCACCTTCTGTCTCACCCTATATTTTTTCCCGAAGTGAAAGCTCAGTGACAAAATCTGGTATAAACCCCATACATATCAGTATGGGAATTCATACCTGAACATTGCACAGTTTAGCGTAGAGCACCAGCTAGTGTATTAAAGCATGAATTGCATTTACAAATGACAACTCTAGTAACCTGATAGTAAGAATTGTACAGATACTGTTTTACAGGAGCCTCCATGCCTTAGGTTTCAAGTGAGGTTCAGGTAAGTCATCAGCAGATATTCATAGCACAGCCTCAGTTGTGAAAAATCAGATAGAAGCAGCCAGTGTCCATCAAAGTTTGAACAAACTCATAGCATCTTCTTACAGCTGTAGCAAATGTACATCTCTAAGCCAGACAGGCTGCAGCTACACCTCCTCATCCATCTCAGGCAGCAAGTTTGGAAAGGAAGAATACCCTGGGCCCAGAGAGCCACCACTTTTTCCCACCACAGAAGGTTTGAAGTGATTTGAACTACTTGAAATTTTATGCTCGTTCTACTAGCTCCAAGAAGACTTAGTTTAAAGCTGGGGCTGGTATCAGTAGCCAAATCCTGTGCTGCTGTTGTCATGCCGAGTTCAAAAAAGCAATTTCTCTGTATCTGACAAGTGTTGACATTACTATTTTCCTGATTTTTGTCACTAACTGTATTAGCAAAACAGCCTCTCATTAATCATTTGTAGGCAGTCCATGATTCAGCTGGGTGGGTGAATCAGTTGCTGTGTAATATCAGTCAGTTGTGATCTTAGTCATGGCAAAAGTTTAAGAAAGGTCACACAAGACTTGCAGAAAGAGAGTGACAGGCACAAGGTGGTTCAGGTAGTTGTGATATCCAGAAAACAGACAAGGATGGTGGCATCTGGAAAACAGAATCTGGAAAAAAAAAAAGTTGAAAGAAAAAAAAAAGGAGTCTGTGTGGGAACTGAGAACTAACAAACAAAATAAGTAAGACAGGCTGTCAGAAATGTCAGTGCTCTACATTCAGACACAGCTTGCTAGAGGGATGTTTTATTCGGCCTGTGCTAGTGGGAGATTCTTTTCTGCAGCAACAGAGAGTAATTCTCCCACTTCACCTAATAACTAAACCGTGGGTTTTATGTCCACTGCAGATAAAATAAGAAGTACTGGGTTTAAAATAGAGCAAAGGAAATTAAAAAATATGTTTCTATCTGTGAGGACAGGTAAGAACTAGAAGAGATTGTCCAGGTAGTTGGTGCATCTACCCCGATTAAAGATTTTAAAAACCAATATCAGTCAAGAATTGTTGTAATATAGTTAATCCTGTCTTGAAAAAAAGAAGGTAGAACTGATGACAGCTCAAGGTCCGTACTGACATTATTTTCTGCAGTTTCTAAGATTTTTCTTCGATCAGGTAAGCAAATAGGCTCCGGAAACGCCTGAAAAATTAAGTAAATGAAAAGGAAAAAAATGTAGCCTGTGCCCTTGGATTAATTCTCCACTTGAAATGCGGAGAGGACGGCTGTTTACTAGAGGGTTAACTTCACAAACCAGCAGCCTACCTAGGAACAAGATCGCCCTCTGCTGGAAATCTGTGCTGAATATCTAAACAATACATAAAACACCTTAATTCTGATAAAATAGGGTGTCAGAAAAAGCTAACAAGAAACATATCAACAAAAGACTAGAGAGACGTTAATAGTACCTCAAAATTCAGAAAAACTCTGAATTACATTGCCATAAACACTTAGGACTAGCATTTTGCAGAGGCTTTGAAACTAAGGTAGACTGAGGCACCGCAAAAGTGTTCAGAAGCTTAGTGAAGTAAAGCATGTACAGTTTTGTGGCTTTGTGCAAATATCTGTGCTGATGGAGAAGCATGAAGCTAAGTCTGTTCTTAAATTCATATTTCTTGCCATCCACAGTGATGGCCAGAATGATCTCCATGCACCAGAGTACACTTGCTTTGTTTACTGATACCATAATTAGTTGTGATAAAAAGCCAGAAGAGTGGGATATGCCATGTCAATATCCCACAAACCAACTCAGAGTTAATGATGTTCCCTTGATATTACTGGCAGTTGATTTTTACTGGAATGATAAATAAAGAGTAATTGTAATAATCAGAAGGAAACATCTAAGATAGAGATGTCAGCATGTTTAATTTAATGCCTTTGGCATGACTGCGTAAAACAAAGCAAAGATTCCTTTATGCAGACAGAGATAAAAACTTTGTTACTGTGTGGTTTCATTATGATTCCTAATGCATTACAAAGACAGTAATATAATTTTGATCTTTTCCTCATGTGCAGCAAACAATCCCTTGGCAAGGCAGCCTTACCAACCTCTCAAAACCAGAGCATAGGCTTAAGCTACATGGCCTCTGCATGAACCTAACTCAAATGGTAAATCGCAATTTGCCACAGTGCAATATGGCATTATAGTTATTACTTAATTTATAAGATTATTTTACAGAGCCTGAGAATAAAATAATTTCCTATATGAACAGGGCATGAGTGACTGGAGTGAAATCTTAAAATTAGGTAGGATTTCCTAAAATTCTTAAAATTAAGGGGGAAATACCAAAATATGTACATTTGCCGCAGAAGACATCCAGGGCTAGAAAAAAGCACAAGGTTTTCAGGTTACTGGGAAGTCTGTAGGGTAAGGAATACACTGAAATCATCCTCAGTCCCACCACAGCAATTCTGTTGTCTGTGGTCTGTGAAGAGCTTGCCTGACCCAGACACAGCTTCAGGTGGAACATGTTCTTACTGTGAGAACCCACAAAAGGCTGAGAAATATTTACACCTAAAGTCCAAGTTTTGTCAGAATATAAAGTAGAATATTTTAAAAGAGAGAAAATTCAGTATGACAAGGCACAATCTGAGTACCTTGAGATACTAGGTATACTAGAAATGAAGACCGCATTTCAGCCTGCCCAGTACATCCTATAAACAGTAGTTCTCAATACAGTGCTTTCTGGAAGTACTGCAACTTCTGCACATTTGCCTCTGGGTCTCTTTCTGTCACCGGAGAGGCAGGACCTTGTTTCTGGTCCTTACCCTTAGCTGTGCAATCTCTCTCCCTCTCCCCCTGCAACCTGTTCAGCTGCTTCCCAGAGAGGAGCAATCTCCCCTTCCCAGTTACTATGGCTCCATTTTCAATACATGAAAATCAAACTCACATAAGTCTCTTTTCCATCTCCTCAAATAGAAGGGGAATAAATTATTTTAGGAGAATAACTTAGGTTGCTTGGTGAAAACTTAACTACTATACAATAGGTTTCAAAATCTGAATAAGTACATTTTTTCAAGTCTGTATAGGAAGTGAAGCTTCGACCTTAAAAAGCAGGAAAAACCGAAGTTGCCTGTACTAACTGCTATTGATAGTCTTTTCTGACTTTCTTTTTTTTCCCAGACAAAAGGATAGGATTATGAAATGAAGATAATCTTATAAAGACAAAGTCCTGAGTCTTGATTTTATCTTATGCTCGTCTTTGGACAGATGTGGACATCTCATTCCATCTCCATGCTTCAGATTAATCTTCTGTATAAGGGAGATGGCACCACTCACAGCCACTTATTTGACTCACAAAGACTTTTGACTCTTGATTAAATGAATTAAAATGGTAAAGTGGGAAGTTGTTTATATAGAGCATTTTCCTTCAACAGGTTCTAGGAGAAGAACTGAGGCAGAACTGTTGCACCCACAATGTGCTGAGACTAATTCATCTGAATATGAATCCTGTTAGTCTCTTGCAGTTGAGCATGCAGCTACAAGGGGTTTGTCTCGGCTAAAGCACAGCACTAAGCTCCTTTTATTATGTGACACATTCACATGCCAATACATTCACAGATGTGGTGCTTGGAAGAAGAAATATACTTCATTTCCTAAAGATGAGATTTCTGTATTTGGTGGATAAATAAAGAATGATGCTTCTGGCAGCTCATGTGACAATGGGCAGCACCACATACACAGTCAACAGAGTAAGTGTAATTGCCAAAACATGTATGTGCTGTGTGTTTGATTAATATTTAAGTAATACTCTGAAGAAACCTTGCCTCTTCATTCTACTACCTCAGATCTGTGTCCTTCCTGCTAAAGATGGTTAAGCATTTGATAAATCAATGGCTTATGGGGGGTGGGGAAAGCAGGAAAGAAGCAGTAATTAGGATGCAGCAAAACACAGCCTGAGGATGACAGACTCACTTTAAAAGAATAATTTATATAAAAGGAAGAAATCATGCTCTGAATAGACAGCGTGCAAGGATAAGACCAGTCTCTTCTCTTCATGACATAGTTTGTTGTTTTCATCCAACTGCAGTATACTCTTTTCTTTGGGCTTGCCAGAATAAGGGCAAGGAAGAAATAGGTCCCTCATTAACATCTACTTTTATCTCTCTGACAGGCCTGCACGTAAGGTCTTGGAATGAATTTACATATTATCTTCCTAAATGTAAGTTCTGACTATTGATATAATCCCCTTAGCTTCAGTAATGGAAGCAATAACTTTCACGTGCTTGTCAAATATTTTACTTAACTGGTAGCAAAATAAGAATGATCATATTTAATTTGGAATAGTCTGATTATTCTGCCCCTTGAGAAGACAGTATATGATTTTTCTGACAAATTTTTATGTAGGGTATATACAAAACAATAGTAGTCTAGTAGCTGATACAAAATGATACCTCCAAAAGCTAGCTGGAAAATAAAACACAGCATAAGGCTAAGACACAGTTCTGTCTCCTGGAGAAATCACATGGGCAGAGTATGTTTAGCTTTGACGCATGACCTTGACTCCTGTCCCTGATGGAGCACAGAGGAAGTGCTGGCTTTCTACAATAGTTTGGCACTAGCATTAATAGCATAAGGTGCAGTGCAGCATCTCTTGCCTGGCTGCTTCAGGCTTTCTGTAGCAATACTGGAAGGCAATGAAGCACACAGACACAGCTGCTCCAGCAAACAGTACTGCCATGTGCATAAGAAATCCAACTGAAAAGCTGCAAACAAATCAGCCCTTCTCTAACACAGCTGAGGGGGAAGAGAGTCATGGTATATCCTGAAGGGGACAGGGGGAAGATGAGCAATGCCTTCCTTTTTAATTACATCACAAGTCATAGATTTATTTCTCACTTGGTATAAGAATATTTCTGGAGGACTTCAGAGGAGGAGCCAGGGACCATGAGTATTACAGAGGAATGAGACTCACTGCTGTTATGTTGCCACTGAAGGGCTGATGTTCAAACACAGTTGCTGTCATTGCTAATCCCTCACCATCACATGCTATCTTTTATCTTCCCTCAGTTAAACCCACACCCTTATTGCCATTTCTTTCATTATTAGCACTATTTATATGAAAGCTGTGTCCTGTTTGAGTCACTGGCCCAGGCTGCTCTGCTGTTGCCTTGTGACACATCCCAAGTCAGCTCACGCTGTGGTCAGGGGAACTGGAAAGGGGAAGATCTTCTGGTGACATTGACCTGGTAGACGGGACAATAACCCTCTTCCTTGTAGAGATCTTAACAGGTTCAAGCAGAAGAAAGGTGGTGTGTGTGTCTCCCTTGCCCCAGCAGTCTTCTAGCTACCATGTTCATTATCAAAATTATGTAGAATACTTAAATCAGCTTCTGATCACTTGAGCACTTGAGAAATGATTTAGTTATGGGACATTTTCTACATCTCTATCACAGGATTTTCATGTGGATCAGTATCTCATCTGAAGGGGGAAAAAAGAGATTGCTGTTAAGTCGGGGAAAATCTCTCTTGCTCTGGAAGCAGTGCAGCAAAAGTTACTCTGATGCTGCTGGGATTGGGAGGATGCACAACCCTACAGCCCTCTCCAAGAGGTGAAAAAAAAAGTCTGTCTTGGTTACTGGTGTTGCCATTATTTGTTTTTGTCTGTGTACTATGTTCTCAGGGTCTGTGTGAGGTCCCAGTGTGTGGCATTTGTAACAGACAAAACCAAAACTAGTCCCTGTCCTAAAACTCTGCTGAGCTGTACAGGAATTTCACAGTCCTGATTTCTGCCAGTTCACCCTGCAGGTACATTGCAATTATTCTTCATCAATATCAAGATACTCATTCAAGTGAAATCTTTGGTTAAGTATTGTGGAAATACTGTTTCACTATTAAATTAATTTCACTGAGCAACAGGAGAGAGAACTTGTAGGTGCACTAAATTTAAGACTGGTAATAAGAAGGGAAGGACATAACATTACTGTAAAGATCTCATTGTCTTTCATAGTGTTGTTTAAATGTATTATATTTTATATCTGTGTTGTACATCCGCTCCTCAGATAAATATACTTGAAAAAACTCAGTGTGTTTACACTGATTTACAGGAAGCATTTGCAAAACCAGAACTGGCTTTCTGTCTGATTCTGTGTCACTCTTTACCTCATCGTCTTTCTCTTGACAACATTCCTACTAAGCAGCACAGGGAAGGTTTCTTTATTTTTCAAATAGGGACCTGAAATATGGAGGAAACATCTGTCTTATCTTCGAGAAACCCAACTAAAAATCTGCCTCCCAGTATGCTTATTTCCACAAACATCTTTAGGGGGATCCAGCCTGCTCTACGTTCAAGGTGACCACAAGAAAATACAACAATTCTAGCTTCTCAGTGAATTTGGGAAGAATCAATGTATTTTACTCCATGTTAGGATCCCTGCCTCATGAGTCTGAACACAATTTGAAGTTGATAAAAATTTTGTGCAGTGCTGGCAGGTTTCCTGTAGGAAGACTGGGAGAAGGCTTTACGTCACCATTGCCTTTACTCAACACAGCTATCCAGCCATTAAGCCAAGTATGCTTGCAGGTGCATTATTTGCTAGAAATGGGGAAATCTGCAGCCCCAAGGACATGTTGTTCTGTCCATACCAGACTGACACAAAGGGGTATAAGCATACTCTACTTCTTTCTGCACTATACCTTATCTTAAGCACATTCAAACAGTCACACCATTCACACAACTAGAAATTTCTAGGGCAGACAACATTTTGCAGATGTTTTAGAGGAATAATGCTCTAATTTGACCATCTGATCAATATCTTCTGGGCTAAGAAGCAGGGGAAAAGTCTCCAAGGCTATAGTTTTCCACCAGTTTTCCTAGCCGTTTCATGCAGTGAATTCAGGGAGCTTTCTGACTAAACTAGGAAATGCATCCCTCCTTCCTATTTATTATTTTATACGTTAGACTACTTTTATATTGGGTTGTCCAAATTCATGTGCCACTGATATATACTAGAACTAATCAATGAGGGCATTTGGATTATATGCTCTTCAAAACAAGCTCTTTTTCTACCATCAGTAAATATACATGGCTGTGAAACAGGAATGAAAGACAAACTGCTCTTTGTTATTAGAGGTCTTAAGGGTATGGAAAGGTAGCTTTGGAGGTGTAAAACTTTTGCTTTTTTTTTAAAGGCTTCAGCTTGAATAAGTAAAGGAGAAAATATTAGTCATAAGTTAAAAGGTTAGGCAAGCAATAAAGAATTAGCAGGGCTCTAGAAAATCTGTAATAACAAACCTGGAAGTATGAGCCATTTTTTTGATTGGAAAACATAGGTGGGGAGCTGGAAGAAGGGTTTGTTCACATATAATTGGTTCTCATATTAACTCCATCACGACAGGGGCAGAAGTCTGCTCAGTGATTTGAGTCCTTTAATATCACACACCATGAGGTAAAGCCCTGAGCTGCAAGTCCTGAGTGATGGATCAGTATCCCTGATAGCCAGAAACCAGACTCTGAAATTCAAGTGTTAAGCAAACAGACTTAAGGTAGTGCATGATAAAGCACTCTGGAAAGTCTGAGCAGGAAAGTTGTCGCTGTAGGTGTAGTCAATGTATGCCAGTCAGGGAGATGCCGATTCAGTGTGAAGACTACATTTTATTTATATGGCTGTCTGTGACATGGGAGAGGTATTAGTACAGGCTCCTGGCCAAAGAACTCAGATATATTCTTTCAGATATGTTTGACTTCACCAAATCAATATGGATCGACCCTTCCTCTGATAACATTTGCTGGGACCGTTCTGCTCCTTTCCCTCTCACTCACCATGTATTGATGAATTTGGCTTGGTTTTAATTTTTATTCTGATTGGTTAAGTTTATCTATTGTTTGTATATCATTTTAACCAAATGCAAAAAGGCAATGAGGTTAAAGAAATTCAAAACTGACAGTCAATTATCACTGGAATACAATTTTCATTTATTGTCCTCAGTAGTACTATGAATGGAGAACTGCTTACTTAGTCATCAAAAATAGTGTGGTGTTTTGGGTCTTGGCAATACTCATATTTGTACACTAAAAGGCTCTATCCTCATTTTCAATCTCTGTTTTCTGAAGAGAGCAGTGTCCTACTACTTTGGATAAGCACTGGAAGGAATTATTTCCTAAAACACTGGAGCAGGACTGCATCATGAGGTTGGAAGAAAGCATTTTGCCTCTCCCTCTCTCTGTTCTCCCTTTGGGGCTGCTTCCAACAACAGGAGCCTGTAAAGCCTGAATTTGTCTGACTCCAGCAGAGTAATTTCAGAAGAAAGAAGCTCACTTGTTCACATCCCATTTCCAGACTTTTGCAGGCATCAGTGATCTAATCCAAAGACTCTGCAGAAAGAGATTATATCTCCTGTGAAGACATTTATTCCTTATGCTATGAGCTCCTTATGATGTGTGATATGCTGCCAAGTACTGCACTTTTAAAATCACTGGCGTTTTCCAAAACACAGAGAAGTGATAAAAAGGAGACCAACTGCAAGAAAGAATTCCAGTTGTTGCAGTGTCTTCAGTCACCTCGCTCTATTTTGGCTGATTGTTAGGAATGAAAATACTGGGAAGAATGTGCACACTAGGGTGAAATTTTGAAAAGGGAGAAAAGGGAATAGAAGAAAAAAAAAATAGCAATTCCGGAAATGCATCCTTGAGGCTGATACTGCATCTGAATCCAAGGCTCTAATTTTGTTGTGTTTTCCTCCTACTTTGTTCTGCTTCAACCCTGAAGGTTTTCTCTATTAAGAAAAAAATTTTCAGTGGTATAAAGCATCTGTAAGTGGCTCCATATCTTGCCTTCACTTCCTCCTATCTGCCAGCAAAGGAATTGCATCTTCAGCTTAATGAAGTCCTCTGCCCTATTAGCAACGCCCAGTCTAGCAGGCTAAAGGCCCTCTGAGGTATTCTGGTTTATGCTGGTCTTTTCCAGTCATCAAACTAGGAAGAGTAGTAGCCTGGTAGAAGCTACCACTGCTACATCTGGTGTCAAGTACTCCACAGCTGGCTCTAGACTGTAGCCTTTTTGTGTCCACATCTCCAGCAGGACATCTAAGGCAGCTCCTGGCTTTTTATTTGCTGCTGCTAAAACTAGACTGGAAGGCTACAAAGTGAGTGAAAAGGAGCAAATGGAATGAGGAGAGACCACGCAGTGGGTATGCTGGAAATGCGCTGACACAGTCATCAGAGTGGAAGCCAACATGCTTAACCCGGTCACCACACAGGTAGACAAATGCTTCTTTTCTCACTTGGAAAGAACTGGACTGGATTTGCTGCTGTTGCTTCTACTCTGCCCTGGCTACTACCCATGAGGGATCCCAGAAGAGAAATCAGGTCCCATGGCTGTCTAGGTTGGACTTTCCTGTGTTTGACGGTTGTGCTGCTGTTCAAGTCAGTGCTGCCCTGCACATGTAGTATTTCAGTTCATAAAGAGAATGATGTAAAGTCCTTAACCACCATTATTGCTACACCAGTAACACAACACAGTGTCAGATGTTAGAATATGCTCATCCCTAATGACTATCTTTTCCAGCAGAGTATATAATCTGACTTCTTTCAAGCAAACAGACAGATTTTCATGAAGAGAAGACCGGTGGGTTGAGGGAGAGACAAGGCAAAATTTGACATTATATTTAAAACCATGAGTGCGTTTGTAGGTCGTAAAGTCTAGCAATAATGCTTAAAGTATTAGTGCCAGGCAGCTCACAATCTTAAAATGCTGGAAGCCAGCTGATATATGACATTGTTTCTACACAGTGAACAAATAACACCCTGGATTCTGATTCAAGAAAAGAAAAATTGTCCTTAATGTTTTTAAGGTATTAAACTGTAATGTTGCATTTTTAAGTAGATACTTGGATAAAACTAGACTGAAGGATAGTCTAGGGATCTAAGTTTATGTTGATTAATATCTGCTTACACTTTTTCTCTGTGCTGCTGTCATATTGATCAAATGTACTATTTAAATTAAATTTCCCGATCTGAAAGTATACTACTCTCTGCGTTGGAGAGATAGGTTTGTCTCAAAGTCATTTATTGTATTTAATTGTGTGCAACTAAAAATGCTTTTAGGAATTACAAGAAATGCACTCCTGGTTAAAATGGAAACATCTTTGCTCCCACTGTTAACTTATAAATCAAAATGAACTCAATAAAGAGTATATTAAAACAGTGAAAAATGAGATTAGTAGTTGATGGATGGGTGCCAAACCTTGAGTTTCTCACTCAGCTATTGCTAAACCTCCTTTTGAAACTACCAATTAAAAAACTCCAGATTCTCTGTCTACAGTCCCATGTGATAACAACAGTGCTGAAGTTCAGCAGAGTCTTGCTTTAAGTGCTTCTCTTCCTACCTCTGCCAAAGTACCATACTATGGATTCCCACTACAAAGCAGGGTGACTGGAGGTTACATAGCTTCACAAGAGCTGGCATCTGAAAGACATGAGCTCTTGCATCCGTGCAGTAGCTCAACTTGCCTGAAACAGGCACATATGTCTACAAAGACTCTGTACAACATCTGTAGTAGGGAACAGCTCTAGCAGAGTGAGAGTTGGAATCCCAGTTTTGTACTTGTGACACATTACACAGAGGATATTTGCTGACAGGGCCAGGAGCTCTATCATGAAACTCATGAATTTAAAACAGAAGAGGGGGTTAATAGTCCTTTTTTGTTTTTTTCCAGCAGAATTGATTTTAGCCAAGAAACTACTGGTTTGCTTCTTCTGTTTAACTCTGCTGCATAATTTAGCATTTAAAAAATACTGCAGAATGATGTTGGTGAAGACTGAATTCAAAAGACAAATCCCTGCAAGACCTGTAGCTAAGCATATTATCGACTCTCCAGGCTGTCACTGACTCTACACTGAGCTTGCAAAAAACTGTGCTAATTTTTTTTTTTTATATTACTATTTGTTAAGGTCTTTGCATGAATATAGAGAGAGGATTCAGACTACTTAGGTAATTCAAACAGAATGACTTATATCAAGGTGTGTATATCTTGTTTTTATCTACATGGCTTTATTCATGCACACTCCCATTAGCCTGGAGCAGTTGTAAAAAGATTTATATGTGCTCACACATAAATAAGCGGAGGACATTTTAGTTTGTTCATTGTTTTAGAATTCTTAGAGTCACTTTTAAGATGCTATTGTGTGAAGTTACTGTTGGAAACTGGTGGACAGCTTTAGAAAACAGGATGCCTGTACATTTTCCAGAGTAGGGAACCAGCTGTTAGACAATAGATGGTTTATAAAATTGTAAGAGATTAAGTCTCATTATGAATAGTTGCTTTAAAAATTTTTACAGCATTTATTTTTTTCTCACGAAGTTAGTCCCCCTCAGCAAACCTTTGCACACATGTTAAGTTTATACTTTGGCTGAGTCCATGGGAGCTGCTGAGAAGACACACATGCATGGAAGAGGATCTGCATCGTGGTAACGTATTCAGACTCACTGCACTACATGGTGGGTGGCTTAGAAAAACAGTGAAACAGTCTGTAAGCCATATCCTGAAAAGTCACAGTTTCAAGTACCGCATTCTCATTTAATTAAGAACTCAATTTTATTTGTATCTATTAAGTGTTGTTTTATTTTTACCTCAGGTCATGTATCTCCAAGGATGACAAAAAATACAATTCTATCACAGTGAGCTTGTGTCAGTCATTGTCTTCTGACACAGACTATATAGTGTCCCTCCCTAGTCTACCACATATGACATACCTACAGGAAAGGAAGAAGAAATACTATTAACTCTTCTAAAATCTATCAGAAAAGTAAGAAAAACCTAAGAGGCATCTTCCCTTCCCAGGATCATGCAAGCTTCTTACAAAAACCCAAGCTGTGAGGTTCATCTGCTGTCAGAGCATAAGCAAATGGGAGGTGATCAGGGCTGGGTACAGTATCAGTCCCTGGTGAGCCAGGTGGCAATGCTGGTGAAGGGAGATGTTGGCCTTTTCAGCTCTAAGACAGCTCATGTGTCCTGTTCTGTGTTGTCAAATGCTGCTCTTGATATTGGAGGACTGGGGCTGGGCTTGGCACACCTGAAGAAGTACGTTAATGGAATGACAGAGCAACAGCAGTACCAGCAGGGCAATATGCTGTGGAATTTCAATGTTCACTTCTTAGATGATTTTTTTGACTCTTCATGAAGACGGAGAACACCTTGCCCACAGTCTGAGGGGTATGGTTAATGAATGCTTAGAGTTTCATATAACTTTGCTGTTTCTTGTGTATGTTTCCATGACAGTGAAACAATAATTTACCTCAGCATCAAAGCAAATCTGCAGTAACAAGGGGCAGCACCTTTTACACAATTATTCTTAAAGTACATGTTGATGAAAGCACTTTAATTTTTGTTTTGAAAGAGATATTTTAGAATTGCATGTAGTTCCACTCTATAAAAATGAGTCATTCTTCAGAGTCCAGCAGACAACCTCCAGAAAACAAGAGACTCTGAAACAGTAATAACAGTATTTTTTCCTCATTTATCTCTAAGTATTTCTCAAAGATGTCCAGTATCATTGTCCTACTCTTCAGCCTAAGACACAAAAATGAAGTGAGTTGCTCATGGTCTCCCAGTAGGAAAATATAAGTGTCACTGTAGGAAACGTGGATGGCATTTGACATGTTCTTGTTTCTTATGCTAAGGAAATGAAGGAACCTTTTTATATCTTCTTGTATGGTTATTTTCCACTCTTTTCTCAGGGCACTTCTATGCAACAAAAGTCCTATTTTGCTAATGCATGTTATTTTTTAGTTTTTGATAGTGCCCAGATTCTTGGAGGGGTCATTGCTCAATAGCAATAATAAAATAGACAAAACCAAATCATATGATTCATTCTAATGCTAAATGCTAATACATCTTAATGTTAAACGTAGCAAGCTATAGAGCTTTTTGGAGGGAAAGGTTCTCCACAGCTGTTGCACAGAATCCTTTAGGATCAAGTCACTGAATCTAATTACCTTGAATGAATTTCAGTATACATATACTTCCACCTCACACTCTATATATTTCAGTTAATGAACCATTCCCACGTTTGAGTGAAAGAAAACAGTCTTAATGGATAATAATCAAAATATACATTGACGAAAAAGTAAGGAAAATCTGATTATGAGGCACCACAACAAGTTACAAGTAATTTTTCATTCTGGAGGAGTAACAGTTTATTCCAAAGGTTGCAACATGTTTAGTTTTTGCTCTCTCTTTTTCATCAGAAGATGAAACAGATCATGTCTGCCGTGTAGGTACATCCATTAAACTGTTGAGAATGTCTACCTGATCTGAAACATACTGAAGTCGATAGACACCTTTTCAACTGACTTCAGTAATGAACTTTGTCAAACAATCAATTCTGCCCTGGCAGTTCCTGCTGTCTTGATTAGTTTAAAAACATGAAAAAAACTTTGTCAAAGAAATATTTGGAAAACAATCTTTTGCACTGCAAGAAATACAAAATCTATTCATTACTTTTTGCTTCCAACATGAGGCTTGAAAATATTTATATGTATTTTTAAGGCAATCACCAGTGAATCTCAGCAGGTACTTTAACAATATTCTAGAAAAAGAACAAAATCCTTACCCCAAAACTTTGGTGGCCATGTGATTGGAGAGTAAGTACTGTTTCTATCCATAACATCCAAATAATAAAGATAGAATGGTATGTCCACAGAGGAGCAATGGGTTTCTGAACGTTTGAGATTTAGCAGTAGAAGCAATGCTTTTGTGCTGCCAGGGAACTGTGTTGTTTGCCTGAAAGGAAATGGATGTATCACGTTTCCTGCTTGTGGACTCAAATTAGCAAGTGCTTGCCTTATCTTGGAACACCACATGGTTCCCGAGACGGAGAAATAGTTTCCTTCTCGTCATTTCCTCAGCCAGTGCAAATTGACTCAGAACAATACCAAATCTCCTCCTTCTCTGAAACTTTTTGAACCCCAAAATGTCCAGAGATAGAGAGATGAAAATTCCTCTCTTTCCTTTAACGATTTTCTATGTTGAAGACCTTCCTTAAACATTCAAAAGCACTTGTATTTGGTGGGAATTTTCAATAAGGAAGAAAAGTGTGAACAGGCTCATAATAAACACAGTTTCATTAGTATATTAATTCAGGGTATGAGGATTGTTAAGTATTTGCAATTGTTCCTTGGCTAGTTTGAGGAACTAGCTGGGCCTGACAGTGTAACTGTAGGCATTAATATTTTAATGAGTGTACTTCAAAATTCCTTTGCCAATTCTTTTCCTTTCCACACCCCATTCTAAAATATGAGTTCCCTGGAACACAAACAGGCTTTGAGCTAATTGTTTGGACAGTTTTAATACAATGCAGTGTTAATTCCCTGTTGGAATTTGTAGATACTGCTGCTAAATATAACAAATAGTAATAATAACACCCTTACAAAAGAAAACAGCCAAGATATTTAATGACACAGACCCAGAATTAATGGAGAATGTATGGGGATCAATAAAACAAATGATTTTGTATTTATGTGATAAATTTTGCAGTGCCTGATTTTAACTATTTTTCTCTTAAATATATTGCAGATAATGGATTCCCTAAACATTCTGCTGTGAATGTCAAAGCTCTGTTCTCTGAAAAGTTGTATGAGGTTTTGTTTTTCTCATTGTTAGAAAAAACACCAGAATCAGCTACATCTATTTTTCACAATAGATATCAGCAATCCCCAAAATTTCCAATGTTCCAATCTTAAGATTTGGATCTGGCATAATTTTAATGTTGAACCCTGCTTGTTTTGTTTTGTTTTGGCCTTTTTTTCATGAAACAGATTTTAAAAAATACTGAATAAAGATTCTTTGATGGTTAATGAGAGACCGACAGCTTTCAAAGCTAGTGCTTAAAATGACATATGCAAATATTCAGTTAAGCGCCTGAATGAAAAAGATCTGATTTTCAGATGTCTGTGAACAAGGTACAACTTGATAAGAAATGCTGGGATTACTTAGTTTGGTTGAGACACAGATACCAGAGCAGATGATAAAAATATACATATTAAAGAATTTTATTACTAGGTTTAGCTTTGTGCTCTAAGAGTAGATGGAAATACAACAAAACTGAATTATTGTAAACTATAAAATGAGGAAATTTAGTGATTTGAGTTTACTGAGTGCATCTATTGAGATGATAATTGTAAAACAGACTTAAACACTGACCTTAATCTAGTTTAAAAGTGGCTGAGTTCAGACATGGACACTTGTGCGGATAATTAAATCTTCCTTATTATCAAGTGTATGAAATATGAACCTTAATGCTTTGTGAAAAAGTCAACAGCAATGAGAAGAAGCATGATAGTTTCTCTCTGGACAGGGTATTCCAGGATGGGAGGTCTCTCATTTTACTCAGAAACAGCTGATATGGGCAACTGTCAGCAGCAGAAGATCAGAGAAGCTGGACCACCAACAGTGTTACCTGGGCTATACACCTGTAATGCCTGTCACCAAGATGCAGCAAACAAAGTTTTAAATGAATCAAGGTGATGTGGGCTTGCAATGACTTGGTAAGCATGAGTATCTCTCAGATGAATTTCAAACTCTCTTTCTATTATTTACTCCTGCAAGAAAAAGAAAGACTTGCAAGTTTGGGCAACAGAACTTATCTAAAACAGGTACAGTGTATAAAATCCTGAGATGTCATAATTAAAATGGAATCTTCTTCACCAAAAAGCAAAAGCAGGTTGATACATCGTAAACCTTGTCTTAATTTATTTTTTCAAATATTAGACTGATTTTGGTTCTGTTCATTTTATTTCTGAATATTGCAAGAATTTTTTTTCTTAGCAACCCTATTAGTTCTTTCAGTTTTCTCTGTTGAGAAGTGTCTTCTCCTGAAAATAAAATCATCATAACTCGAGGTACCCTCATGGATAAAAATGCTCATCACCATTCATTATACTGGCAAGTATAACACACTGTCACTTCTGACTGATGGGAGACAGAGGTATGCAGAGGACAAGCTGTCAAATACATTGCTGATGTGAGTGAGTTCTATTTCAATGAAACAAACAGCCTTTTACCTCTTGAAAAGAGGAACCAAATTGTGTCCTTAAAGGTTTTGGATGTATTGATTAAATGAGGGGAGGTGCTTTGAATCTACAACAGCACAAGCCCTAACCCTGAAGAAAGAGAGGAACTTTCAGGGGAAATGTATGTGATGGGTATCGTCATGTATTAGAAAAATCGTGGGCAACCAAACCGTAGGTACACAAGCTAGTGCCGGCAGGCGAGAAGTTGCCTGCTTCCTTGGCCGTGTGCAACCGCGGGAGGAGGACTTGGCACTATTGCCAGCCTGCTCTGGCTGACAATTGGCTCAGAGCTGCTTTCTCTGAGGAATTTATGCTTTCTCCACTGATACATTATGATTTTCTTTTTCTTTGCCCTCCAGTAAACCCCTGATGTGCTAGATGTTATCTGTTTAACAAAATACTTGCAGTGGAAAGGTACTTTACTGGGTGCATAGAGATTAATTTATCAGCTGGCCAGAGCTTATGGTGATGACGTTTGAATATGATGAGTAAGCCCTACAGATTGAACCCAGATCTTAGCTACTGTCAATCACTGCTGGACAGAAGGGTTGTACCACTCTCATTAGGAGCAAAAAAGGAACACTGTGTCAGAATTTTAAAGAAACTTGCTGAAAACTACTTTTCAGTTTTTCAGTTCCTTACTGTTACTGGCAATTCTTGAGGAAACATAGGTATTTATGCTGAATTCTCCTGTGTGAACCCACAAAATCTACTTTATTTCAAATGTAAGCAGAGTTCACTGAAAAAAGAAAAATGAAAAAGAGTAGAATAAGCATCCAGTGAAACTTGTTCTTTTTTTTTTTTTTTACACTTTCCATCTGGAGATTATGATTTAGGTTGGGATTTCCTTTAATTGTTTCATATTTCAGCAACCTCATATTTGTCCTTGGTTAGTTTTACAGCTCTCCGGATGCATGAAGAAAAACTCAGGAATTTTTGTTCTTTGACCAGTGACGAAAAATGTTCCTGTCTCCCATCAAATTATCCATTTTAAAGGCTGCTTAAAATGTGACAAAAGACAGAGAAACTAAAACTTGAATTTACTGCCTTTAATGACTTACTTCAATCCTTTTCAAGATCAAACCTCAGATTTCTTCTGTTTACCTGCTACAGGTTAAATAGGCTACTTCCACCTGCTGGCTCTATCAGATTACACCTTTCAATATGTTATGCCTACTATGAATAAAAAGAAATATGGCTGCAGGAACATCATCATCTCAGAAAAGTCCTTGGTTTCCAGGAGTGTATTAAATGTTACTAATTTTTCAGAGAAAGAATCGTGGGTAGGAAACATATGAGAATTTCAGACATTCAATATTTTTGGGAGGTGTGAAATCCTAAGGACGTAACATAAAAAGACAGTCCCTCATTGCTAATTATGTACTGTTACATGGTTGGGAAGATAATGTCTCTGCGCAGAATGTGAATAACTTTGTATTTACTGGAACATGTACAAAATTTTTAGATCCAATGTTCAATTCAAAACTATGAAACCATATTTTTTCCCTAACATGGAAGTCTTACATAGTCTAGTGAAAGGTGACTGAGAGACATAAAAAGAGGCAAAGGAGAGCCCTCCCCTTCTGACAGCCAGATGCTTTCAGATTACTGATCTTTTTAATATTTGTGATATTGAAGACTGTGTTTGCATATTTATATGTGTATGGGAAAGTGAGGTGGGGGCAGAATTAAAAAAGGGTACATGGCAATATATATTTTATGTTAATACATTTCAGCACTGGTTAAACTTAAGGCAAGAGAGAAAAAAAATTTATTTGAGCCAGGTTTATATATCTCAAATACTTAATATTAAAAGGGGCAATGGGTCCTGCTGGAAGCAACAGTGGTAAGTTGTGTGGGCAAAAGCCAGTTTTAGCATCTCTGCACTGGATTCCCACAGCCAAATAATAGCTAGGTAGTATGGTGCTGAAAGCTGGCATTATGGGGCTTGAGTGGGTCCAGTTGTGCACCAGGGTAATGAGGGTCACCCTTGGTGACATAAGGAGGTGAAAGAGGGAGGGGGCAAAGATAAGCTCTTTGGTGTTAACAGAAAGTCAAGAACTTTTTCTCTCACTGTTTCATATCTAACACCTTGCACAATATTTTGTGGTGGCTCACATGAAGCTAGCAGTTTGGACTCCAGCTTGAAAACCCCGAACTCAAACTTCTATTTTATTAGGATACAAAACTGTTAGTAACCACCCCAGAACAGAAGAAAACAAGGTACTGTCATTTCCTGAGGTTTCTTTCCTCACAAGGAATTAAATAGGTAAAATGGAGACATAAACCCACCTAGAGTCAACCTTCAGGTTGAAGCTTGATAAATTATAAAAGAAAATTATGTAGTATAATTGCTCATAGGGGCAGAGAACTGGAATTTGCAATTCAAAAGATTCCTCTTGGTTTTCTGTTCTCCTACAAATGCATCCTGTGAATCGCTTCCCGCTCAGCAATGAAAATTAAATCCACCAGTATGTTTTCCAAAGCATAGCAAACTTTTGTCCAATGGCCAAATTTGCCAATTTTGCACAAACTTGCAATCTAAGAAAGAGATTTGCCATTATGTCCTCAGAATACAACATTGCCTTGTCTTCAGCTATGATGCTAGAGGTAAAAGGACAGGGCAATAGACCTCAGAGTCTTCCTACCCAGTTCTGCACCCCTGAACCTCCTGAGACCTGCAGTGCTGAAGCATGACATTTAGTAGATTCATTACCTTAATTCAGATTACCAGCCTATTCTTTCTACCGCCCATTAAGAAAGGGACCAAGTAAGGGGAGAGAAAGAAGCAACAGTCAAACACAATTCAATACAACAACAAAATCATATTTTAATACCGTCGTACTGATTGATAGACCTCTACACTTGAGCTGTAAATTTTACATCCAGCTACCAGCATGGGCAAAAAAAAAATCATCTCTTGCTGTTGTATTCTGTCGTACCTGCTGTTAAAAAGATGGGATGAAATGGCATCCATTTTTCTCACTCCCTAAGGTGGTCTAAAATTTTTAATTTCATTGACAAATAATGTTCACAGATACATCTATATTTGTTCACACTGAGAGACACGTCTCTTTCACGGACACCAGTTTGCTGATGTGAGCAGCAGGTGTCCCATTTACCTTCATAGTGCATGAACTGTTCAGGAGCAGAATTGTATTTCTCCCAAGTTGTCAAATAGAATTTAATGGGCTTGACTTATCATGAGGCATTGCCTTAGAACAGGAAAAAATATTCCTATGTGCTACCATTTGCATGTGAACTTGTGCATCAGTGGATCTGTGTGGATGTTCAGTACCTCTGCAGCGTTGCTGTCCCTGGGTGGGCAGAGACTGTTAACTGTAATCCTTTTGCTGAGATGTAAACTAGGACTTACCATGGACATGGTCTTCATTTTGTCATACAGTTAGAAATACCAAGAAACATACCATACTGGATTTGCAATATGTTTCTGGGACCCATTTTTATACTCATTTTAGCAGAAACAGCTCCCTGCTGTCATTTCATTATGTGTGTTAGATAAGAGCCTAATCCAAACACATTGTTGCTAATGAAAATACCCCTACACATACTGAGACATCATAATAGGTGCAGCATGGGCAGATAAGCACTTAAAAAGTATTTATAGCTCCTGTATATCTGAAATACCTTCCAAAAATGAGATAAGAAGGATGGTAAGAACAAAATCTTTATCATCCGTATGTCTTTAGTAAGGATGTTTCCAAAGGTAATTCTTCTATAGATTCCAATGCTAAACAAAAAAAATTCAGAACCACTTTATAACAGGATTTTTTCCCAGTCTAATGCATTACGCCTGGATTACTTCATTATTTTTTCCAAATCTCTATCTGGTTTACCAGGCTAGTCATGAAAAAATAGTCTCTGTGGAATATATGCCACCACAGATACCATTTTGGTTTGATTTAGTTAGAGTTACTGTGTGTATGCTGGGTATGCTGCTTGATTTTCATGACTACATTTGTTTGATAGATGAACAAATTGAAAAGTTTTCTTCCATTTTTTCTAGGCAAATGGCTTATGACAATAAAAATCTGTTTTCTGTGTCACACCATAGGTAAATGAGTAATATGATGCAAAACAACAACAAATATTTGATCATGGCCCCCTTCATAAGTATACTGGTACCATAAAAAGAGTTCTAGAAAAACAAAACCTTTTCTGAAGTTTAAAGCAAAAGGAAATCCTATGGGGAAGGTTAAGAATGGAGGCATGATGAACAATTGAAGGAAATTGCCTTTCAGTAGTCATGAATGTTTAATCTTCTCTTCCTCTGATTGGCAGGATCACACCATAGTCACGGAGTATCCATTTATTCCTATAAATCCAACAAGGTTGGAATGACAATCATGAGGAAATTAGCTGGACTTGTATTTCTCTTTTACAGTACTTTTGATTTGCCCAAGGAAAATTCAAATGTACCTGATGTCAGAACATTCTAAAGTATATAAAGCCATGATTAATCATCCGGAAAAGTACAAAGAGTGCCACAATACCTCATAACACTGTAAGTAAAGGTTTAGAGGACTATAAAGTCCAAAGACAATGCCCTGAATGCCAACCTAGCTTGCTTGGTTTTGTTATTATTTATTATTCTTATAATAGTTTCCCCAGGGCATCCCATATGGCAATCACAACTCTGTTGTACTTAAGTACTGTACAAACAAATTACAGAGCAACTAGGCGATTTGCATTTCTTCTTTGTTGTGCAAATTGTTGTTTCCTGTACTCTGCAGGAAAACATCATATTGAAAAGCAGAAGTCCCAGCCTCCAGTCAACAATATTTTTTCTTTTAATGATTTTCTTTGCCCTTCCCCTGAGAGCGGTATTTGAGGTTTAAAGAGATTTCTCAGGGTGCATATTTGGCAGGTCTGTCATCCTTACCTTGCATGTCAAGCTGCAGTTCAACAGAGCAGGCCCGTTACCGACTGCTGTGAAGACAAGGTGCTGGCAGCAAGGTGTTTGTCTGTCTCACCTCAGCTTAAGCAGAGAAGTAGGCAAAAGCAAAAGTAGGTACTTGGTCAGTTTTGAGTGGGAAAAAGATAAAAATGCCCTGTCAAGGAAGCTGTACTTCCCTCAGCATACCCATGAGTTCCAGAGAATTTCTCTCCCAAACTAACAATAGAAATTTTGCTCTGATGATAGACCACAGTGGTCTTCTTATTGCAGCAAATTAGACATTCCAGCACTCTTCAGAGACACAAAATGTCCAAACCTTTGCCCTCATCCTCACCCATATAGCCATCCTAGCCTCCCCTGACAATCCCTGCTACTCCCCCTCTCCTGAGCCCCCACACAAACAACTGTACTTGTAAACTCCACACCACTGAGCGCCCCAGTCCCTCAGCAAGCTAATCGGAGAGCTCCACAGAGAATGGAAATGTAATTATGGTCCTTTGGAAACTGGTGAATAATTAATGTAACCATTTTCTATTGCAGGTCATTAATTTTTACTGCTCTCAGATGGGCTTGCTATCATGGAGAGTAAGCTTAATAAATCTTGAACTGTAAGGGCCAGGAGTTGTGGACACAGACATCCAAGCACAGAGTGACTGCAGAAACTCCAGATGTAGAAAGTCATTTACCAGTAAGTACAAGGAGCTTGATACTGGTTTCATATACACTTACATGCATGCTTTCAGTTTTACACTGATGAAATTTTCAATAGAGTAACTCCTGGTTCATTCTGGAAGAGGCTTGAGGGACAAGCACTTCTAAGATGTGATACTTCTGAACCACATTTTTAGCACACAGAATTCCTCATCAGTAAATTGAATTACATTGACTTACAATGATGATCTGAACAATTAAAAAGATCAGGAAATAAAATGAGAGATGATGAAAATATAAGGGAGCAGACAGCTTACAAAAGTGAAGCATAAAGGTTTCAGAAGTAAAATAGCCAACAAAATGACTACCTGACATGGGCAAGTGAAACTTAAGAAAGCAGGCATTCGGTAAGACTAAAATGTGGAATCAAGGGGCATACACCAGAAATAACTGCTGAACCTTTCAATTAAGATCACCTGATTTTAATCAAAGAGCTCTGGACTGATCAGGTTAAAAACCTAAGGCATAAATAAGACTGTCATAACAAGGCATGGGTTGGGATTAAAAAAATAGGCAATACTGTGGAGATTTCATTAACTAGATAACTATCAGAATTGGTAAGGGGAAGCAGTAATAGGAGAATTAATGTCAACAAGGATGCTTCCTCTTTCCAGTTTTGAAGACAAAGATAGTAGAGACAGAGATAGTTGTCTTTTGAAACAACGAGTGTTGCCAGCTCTCAGGAATATATTATGAAAGATTCTTGTTTGGTGATGACAACCTCCATCTGATCTTCAGAAAATAGTAGAGAAAATACCTTCTGACTGGCTGACTAATGACTTACTGTTGCCTTCTTTAGAAGAACAGTGAATAAACTAGACAGGCAGACTTTATATTCCTGCTCCTCAGCAACAGAAAGAAATCTGTTTGGATTTTTCTTGGGATGGGTTGAGCTGACTGGAGTTAGACTGGGAATTCTGAGATGAGAGAAGAGAAACAGAAAGCATCTAATATGGTTTTCATCAGAAGACAACAGAAAGCAGAAGAATCCCGAGGATTCAGAGAGGATCAACTCTGGGTCCTCCCTAGTCTGCTCAAAAAATTATCAGTTGGCTCACCTCTAAAGCTGCAAGTTAAGGCATAGATTGAGGGACAGAAGAACCTGGTAGGCTCTGGCTTATATTCAGGACTCAGAATTCAGGTTCAGCTGGATCAACAGAGGTATTTGTGGGACTACAGAAGCTACAAAATTGTTGGACCATGAGATACATTAACTGGTTTGTGGTTAAAGATGTAGCATAGTTTCAGAGCCTTGTTCTCACCCCATCCTCTGCCAAAAACTGGCAAAGCAAAAATGCTTTGGAGCTGGGCAGGAGAGCTCCTGAATCAGAATACAGACTCCAAAAATTAATTTAAAATGTCTCAGTGTCATTTGGTTCTTCATCATTATATCTGAACCCCTGACACTTGTAATATTGAAACACTGAAGAATGGAAAATCAGAGTGGCCTGGAGTTGTCAAAGCCTGGGCAGAAACAAAATGACCAGAAAGAATTCAGCGAAAAAGGCAGATATGGTCATTTCTTCACAACTCTTACACTCCCACTTGTGTAAACCACTACTGACCATATTGCTGACTCTTCTCTGTGTCTAGAGGATATGAATCTGTAACAAGTCTGTGCTGCAGAGCATTGGTGGTCCAGGTAAACCTGTAGCAGGTTGCCCTCTTATTTCTGGAGTGCTCCATTTCAGAGTCAGAGGTGCTAGCCAAAGCAGTGGCTAGTATAGTCGTCCCTACCAATGCAAACTGAACTCAAAATCAGGCTGTTCTGACCTGGTAGTATTTTATACCCACTCTGAGCTCCCTTTGTTCAGATGAAACTGTGTAAACAAAAAAATCTGTCTCTGGAGAACTCACAATTTATGAAATCTGCAGAGATAAGCACAGAGGACCTAGAAGCATATGGGCTTTAATCCCACAAATTTGTCTCTGACTCTGACATGCATCTGCAAATAGCACTACTGAAATGAAAGTGCATAGTGCTCCCCATAATACGGAGGACAAGTCTTACAAAAGGTGTTATTGACAATTTAAAGAAAAACACTCTAAGGATATAAATCATCAGTGGGCTGTTTGGGTTTCTCTTGCAGTTGTAAATCTTAATTTTTGGAGGTCAGACAAACAGTTAGAAGAGATTTTTTTCGAGAAAAGCACTTTTCCAAAAGCTTGTTTGTTCTCCCAAGCATGTCATTTAGCAATGATTTGCTCTAGACAGGGAAAAATATTCACCCAAAGCAGTGAGGTAGCAAGAAAAACATCCCCTGTGGACTTTTTTCCTAGTAGAGGAACATACTTACTGAATAATTATTGTGATGAATTTTAACTACATTCTGTATTGTTGTATTGTAGCACAGCATTTTCCTGAAACATTGCAGTGCAGAAGAGCTTTAGGCTTGAAACTGCCTGATTTACTCCTAGTCACAGCTGAACACAGGAAACATCCAGCTAAAAAAGATACAGACATTGTAAGGATGAATGACTCACATGAAATGCAGCCACCTTCAGGATAAAGAACAACACTGTAAAACAGTGGACAAAGACAGTTAAATCCAAGAGATGGGTAACATATACAAAGAAAGACATTCTGTAAGCATGCTAACTTATTGTTTCAATATTGCTTGGCCTTTCTACAGGCCAATTAGAAATCTTACAATTTCATTTTTAGATTTGATCTATCAATTCAAAAAGTGTTTGTTCTTAGTGAAATTCCTGTCTGTTTCTGTACCGTTTTTTTTTCACTGTCTCTGTATTCTGTTATACTTTTCCTTCTCAAAACTCTTCTTTTAAATAAGCATTTTTTACAAAAGTTGTAATATAATTTCAGACAACACCATCTGGAAAAAAGGTCTCTCTATGCTTCAGCTTGTCATAGAAAACACCAAGCTTCCTATTCATTATGTGTTATTTGACAAGACATAGTTTCATGCTCCTGAATGAAAATGATCATGATGAAAAGCATGGATGTTTCATGGATTAATCCTGACGCTGTTCAGGAGAACTTCTGGCGCTACCTGTCAACATCAAAAGGTAGAAAATAAAATCTGATAAGATTAATTGCACAGAGATGACAGATTTTTGCCTGTGGAATTTCTCACAAATAGCAAGATGCTTCTCTTACCTAATGAATTTAAGTTCTATTCAAAATGAAGTCCGGAAAGACATTGGATAAATTATTTCACTCACACACAGTGTACAGTGGCTCAGATACATGGCTTGTAATTTAAAATATTTAACGTATTCTAAATATTTATTTTTTTTAAATAGTTTTTTATACTTTTTGTATCCAGGCGAGTATAGAAGTCAGAAGAGAGAGAGATTTGGAATTGCAAGCTTAATGACACCGACAGAGAACAAGACAGTTGATTGTCAAGTAATGATAACGATGGATAAGAATCCTAAATGTGTTGATTACAGGTCATGAAAAATCATGGAACCAGGGTTTTCTCCAAGCAGATATTGTATGATCAGGGAGATAAGCCTCACACTAGACCCATATACTGCTTGGAACAACTGAAGTAAAGCAAAGAGATTAAAAAAACAGTTCTTAAAAAATGCTTTCCCAAGGGGTACGGACTGATTTCATCTTCCTTCTCATTTCTTGGCAACGTCAGGTTTGTTCCTGTTAGGTGTACCTGTGCCTGCCTCAGGTGGCACACCAAGCTTCTCACCCTTTAATAAACACACTGTTCTCCATTTCTGTTTAGATGTCCTTTCAGATTAGACTTTACAAGACACCTCCCGCATCTTCTAATGACTCCAACATTCCTGTGAGCCCTTTCTTCCTGCCAGGTTAATTTTCTACTTTAGTATCCAAACCATTATTTTACTGTGACGACTGACATATTCCGTGGTTTCAGTCTTGTTTATTATTTTTACCACAGGCAATCGCTGTTTGATCATAGTACTGTACTTCAGAGAAGTAATTATTATAATTTATTTTGATTTTAAGATAATTATTTTTTTGCTCATGCATGCAATTGCAAACAAATAAAGAAATGCAATTATTCTGCCTAGTGCTACATAACATGAAGATAATTCACCAAGTTTTTATGACTTTTCCTGTAGGATATTTGTCCATGTTTCCTTGAGATTGGTGCCAGCTGAAATTCTGCCCAGTGCTGTTCAAAGGCACAGCTGATAAAGACATCGTGTCTCTATTAGAATGTAAGGAAATTGAAAATAACTTCGGTTTTGGTAGCTGAGAGTGTCTTGGACTGTTCATGAATCATCTTTTTAGCCCGGCACTGAAGGAAAGAACTTTTTGATACAGTCCACACGGTGGCACTATCCGATCACGTTTGCTTTGTACTACTTGTTCAAGGCGAACAAGTTATTTTTATCATGTTCGATCTTAATTTTTCTAAACAATGTTATTTTTCTTTTTTTTAAGCGAAGCATTAGTAAAAAATGTTAGGTTATGTATTTAAAGGCTCACCTCCACAACACACAGGAGCCTGGAGGCACAAGGGTGGGTGGAGGAGTGTGGGAAAATAAAGTTATAAGGGGGTAAAATGTGTCCTGTAAACAGGCTGCTGGTCAGTATGCTTGTCTGGCCATTCCCTGCACCTGATCAGTGCAGTCTGTTCTGGCTTCTCATTAAATTCCATTTCTAGCTATTTTCCTGGTGAGAGGGTCCCTATTCTGTGTGCACAGGTGACTACAGAGCTCGGTGTGGCAGTAACTGGAGCGGGACCAAGGGCTATAGGGGCCCATGCATCTCTGCTGCCAGCACCTGGAGAGATGGGAGAATGTGCATAGTGTGCATGGGTGTGAATGTCTGTGTGTAATCACTAACAAACATCAAACTCCATCATCCAGAAAGCAAGATAAGAAACCTGGGAGCCAAATATTGGAGTGTCCGTAAGTCTGGGCTGAATACTGGAAAGACCAGGGGGTCCGATAGTTGGCTACTGGAGCGACCAGAGGGTCCAGGCCAGCTACTGGGGGGTGACACCATGAGATCTGGTGAGGCCATAGGTCTGGACCAGCTGCAGGAGAAACCTTTTTACAGGAGAGTGTGTCTGTGTGAGGGTCACGTGGGAGGGGAGAGGAGCCCGGAGTCAGCTACTGGAGAGACCAAATGTCTAAGGCCAGCTCTTTGAGGGGGGGCATGGAGGGGTGGTGCAGTGTGTGTGGGGGTGAGCTGGCATGTCAGAGTGCCAGCAGCTGGGGAGACTGGGATCCAGGGGCCAGGCACTGGCCAGATTAAATGTTTAAAGTCAGCTGCCAGAGGGATCCACACTTCATGGATGTATATGCATTTGTATATATTTTCCACAAACAGGTTTTCACTCTCATTAGCCAAAGAGGGGAACAGGATCTGGCTGATCCTGTCATTAGCATCTGCATGAATGCTGTGTTCTCTGTCCCTGTGGAACTGTGTACGCAGCCATGTGTCTATGTATATGTGCTCATATATGGTGAGTGCATGTGCACCTATTAGGAGCACACAATCAGCCTCACTACTGGCTGGATGTGGGGATGGGGAGCTGTGGCAGCAGCCTTGCTGCTATTCAACTACTGGATTTGGCAGCTCGCACCAGAATGTATATAATTTTTAGATTGGTATTACTTCTGCTTATGCTCTTTAAATAATAACCTTTTAGTCCTATTTTCAACAATATTGGGGACTCCACTTTTCATTCCTGTTTAGGCAACTCCAGTTTGAGTTTTTAGAAATGTTTTCCAATCTAGTGTAACTTATGAAACATAAATAAGGAAAAATTGGCACAACAACAAATTTCAAATAGATATAATGTTTCTTGACAATTATGAGTTGGCTAACATTAGAAATAAATGCCGTTTGCCATTAGAAATAAATGCCATAGCTCGACTCTTGCCATATGCTAGCCTGAGCTCATTCTGTACATTTACAGAGCCTTAAATTCTAATTAGGCATCTCTAAACTGTTAGAAGTTTGATAACTTCACTTACAGAACATATCATATACCATGGTATTATATACTAGTTTAGCAGATGATTTTTTTTCCTGAATTTTTTTCTACTCCCGCTTCACTTTTGTGTAATCTCATCCCATGACTTTCATTCATTTCAGCACAATGCAAGGAAAGTTAAATGGTCTGTTGCTATACTTCAAGTAATTCAGTATAATTCATGTTAGAGAGGAAATATTCTCTGGCTTCTAATTGTATCTTTAATTTATTGTCAAAGTTTGTTCACCCAAGTTTTGTTACATTTAAATATAAAACATAAACACACACATATGTTTACATACAATATACAAACCGTTTATTTAGAAAAATTCATAGTTATACGGCTTATATATTTATACTTGATACAGTACATGAAAAGGATATCCAGAACTGCGCTCATCTCTCGGGAGGTGTGTGGCAATGTTTTAAGGTTGCTCGTTGATACTGTGTGGCAGTTTAAGACAGGAAGGAAGTGGCAACTACTGCTTGCTGCAAAACCTCAGAAAGCAGGGTGTGCTCTCTTGCTCAAACCAGCCTCGACCTTCACAGTGTCACAGCAAATGGACTCGGAATAGATCAAGACACCTAAAGATACCTGTTCTGCACCCCAACAAAGGACAAAATAAATAAAAATGCTTTCCAGGAAGACACTTGTCTAGTCTGTAGTTTAAAAACTCCCATGATGCAAATTTCACTTCCTCCTTACGGTATGTGGTGCTAAGCTTTATTTCCTCCTAAATTTTTCATTTTTGATATGACCATCTCACCTGCAGAAAGGTAGGCATATTACTTCTTGTCCTATGCACTGCGTACACTGAGAAAGGATTATTCCCTTCCTTTTGTAGTGCTCCTTTACATTTTTGAATGCTTTTATACTGCCATCACTTTCTAATCTCTAGATTAAAGAGCTGTTTACATTTTTCTTTCAGATCATACTTTCTAGACCTTCCACCATTCTCACAGTTGTCCTCTGGATTGTCTCTACTTGGTTTAGATTTTTCTTGAAGTCTGGCAAGCAGAATTGGACCAAGCACAGAGAGATACAGTAGTGAGGCAAACAGAAACATTACTTTACCTCCTTTAAAGACAAGTATTTCTCTTCTGAAGAAGGGTGCCCTGAATTCTTCAGTCCCACTGATCTGACTCATGTCTCAGCTAAAAGCAGCAGCCCCCAGTGGTGCTGTGCTGTCCATTACACAGAGCCAGCGCTGGTGATACTGGCTGTATTTCTTTGCAGTTTGTAATGCTTTACCAGAGTACTCAGAAGAGGGGTTTGTGAGAGGAGGGACACTGTCCTTCGGTGCCTGGCTAGACTTGTCCATCAGGACAGTTCATCTGGCTGCCACCTTTCCTTAGCTGAGGCCTTCTTACCTGAGTGCTCTTGGATGTGTGCTGCATGCTAAATAATTTGCTTTGGCCACACTAAGAGGTCTCTAATTACATATGTTACTATATTTCTTTTTCTTTTCTTTCTTGTCTCTACAGTGGAAGTAATATTTACTTCTTGCCTTCATCAGTGCCAACATCTAGTAAAGAATCCTCATTTAATATGACCATTTAACATTAAGCATGTTTAAAATCATAGTGGAGTCAAGTAGATGCTTAGAGTAAGGATGTAATTAATTTAAAATGAATAAAAATATCTGAATATGTTTCTAGCTTTTCCTTTCCAAAAATTCCCAGTCATGACAGAGCATGCATGGAAGGTGAGGTGACCCTTTGCCAGAATTGCTATATATTAGCAAATATAATCTCCTTTCCTTCCAGAAGGTCTATCTACAAACACCCTAGTGGCAATAGTTTCAGTTCATGATTTTTTTAACAATTTAAAGCAAAATAAGAAAAATAATGGTGATAAATTGTAGTGTATTGATCCTAGGATAGGGAAGACAATTTTTTTCTAACAAAAAAATCTGGGTAAGTGCAGTGAAGCTTTCAATGGCTACCACTTTAGTTTGGAACATATTTTTTGTACAAGGTGGACTCCAGCGCTGTCCACAGCTGGAGTTGATTATTTGGTATAAGAACAAACAGGATGAACTGGAGTGACATTATATTATCATGTAATATACAAAGAGGAAGAGATTTAATAAGCTATATCTTCTTTTCTGCTCTAAAACTCAAGATGTCTTCTGCTTTAAACTCAAAACAGCTATACAGAAATCAGAAATGTTTCTGTGGGTTTCCTGCTATAACTGATAGACAGAATATACCTCAGTCATTTTAGGTGAACATTTAAAACATACAGTGCAGCATACAGTGATAGTGCTGCAATTTAGAGAATGAAGGGAGGTTACACTAGCAAGTACTTTGCTGAATTGCTTCAAATGATAGTATTATATGAAGTCTAAGCTTTTGTAGTAAAGATATTCTCTGTCATGTTAATAGTCATACTCTTAACCTAGGACGATAAAATAAAATGGCATTTTCTGAAAGAGACAGCAAAGTGAGGAATTTATTCAGCAAAAAGATATATGTGGAAAGGGGGAACTCAGAAGCATGTCAGCATCCACTTCCTTTGCCATCTTTGATGCTGCAACTGCCATGGGGTAAGACAAAGCAGCAGAACAAACAATAGAGGTAAGAAAGCACTGGATGAAAAAGGCTTTGCAGTTCCCTTCCTGCACAAAACCCAAACCAAAACAAAAAACCCACAACCCTCAAGAGGAGGAAAATTTCAGGTCCAATATGCGTGGCTACATTCATTGTCTGGAAGAGAGAATTTTTGTGGATGGCTGGAGGTGACCTGGATACATACACCCCAGTTTCACAAGAATCCCTGCTGTAGCTCTTGGTACATCTACTTCTTCCACATAGTATTCTGGCTCCAAGTTTGTGATCCATAACCGCGTATTGTGTCGGGCTAGGTACCGCAAGTGTAAGTGTTCATACCACGAAGGTAGCACCAATGTTAACATGACTAGCGCTAAAGGAAGGGACGATGCTGAGTAATCTCTGCTGCCTAACTCAGACTTCATCCATCCACTCAGTAAACACCCTGCACGCTAATGTTGTAGAATCACTGCAGCACTGCCAGAAAAGATGAAAATGAAGAGGTACATTGGCACTGTTTCTCCCCACTTCTTCATTCCAGCTTTATATGAGCGTTTTTCTTTCCCAGTGATACAGACCGGAGATGATCTGTCTCGTAAGCAGAAAAATATGTCTCCTGCATGAAGCTAGTCTTAACTGTAACAATAAAAATGAAGGAGGGAAAAAGCATAACCAAGCCTCAGGGTTTGTGCAATGTCCTCTGAGGAGGCAGAATCACATTTTATACCAGTGGCACACACGCTGTTGCATGGCTAGCATGGTTTGAGCTCAAAAGTGGCAGACCGTCTTGCTAGCTCCTTTGAATATTTCTGTCCTGCTGCTGTTATGTAAGTGCCGGTGTCCCAGTTTGCTTGTGCAGCTCCCTGCCTCACGCACGACGATGCTCTGGATCCTACGCCAAAGGTAATGCCCTACAGAACGCTCTGTAATGCAACATTAATGGCAGCAATATGACTAGGGATAGTAATTAGCAGTGACAGCTCGATACAGTCATTCCCAGAAGTATTCTGGGTACTCGCTAGAGCGCACTTGAGGGGCGTTTAGGCTCGGGGGCTGAGGCCGGTGCCTCATCCCCCGCTTCCCCGGCACAGCGGCCAGAGCAGCCGCCCCCGGACAAGCTGCCCCGGCCTTGCTGCCGCCGCGGCGGGGCG